>CM035442.1:133878355-133885855 GCA_020310875.1 Ceratopteris richardii
CCCCTCCGCCTTCCCCCTCCTCCCTCCTCCCTCCTCCCTCCTCATCCCTCCCCCTCCACCTTCCTCCTTCTCCAATCCCTCCCGCAACCCCTCTACCCTGCCTTCTCCACTCCTCATACAGATAAGGCTGGAGAGCTTTTCAATGTGCTGAAAGAGGCAGGTCAAGTAGTGCCATCAGAGCTTCTGAAGTTTGGAGCTTCGGTTAAGAAAGAGGAATCTAAAATTTATGGGGCTCATTCCAAGGACATAGCCGTGGATGCTCCACAAGCAGCCTTTGAAGCTGATGTAGAATGTAGTGATGCATGGTCTATCATTTTTTGAACATGGTTGGACAAGGTGAAAATTCTAGCTAAAGGAGTTGAAGAGGTTCGGGAAGTTATTGACAGGTGTGAAGTACCAGCTCCAAGCATGGTGAAATGGTGAAGATAAATTGGGGATGCATTGCAGGCAGCATGAAGACCTCAGATTAGAAGTAAAAGGTAAAAGGGAACTAGTAAATGAGGAAGCGAAGAAAAGGTTGTCGCCGCCTACCTATTTTTGTGGATCCAACTCAAATCAAGTGGAATATTTGACCTACCCCCCAATTTTGGGTGATTAACCGGCGCGTGATCAGTGGACATGAAGAATCGGCAAGGCCCTCTTGACCTATTGGGGCCTATAAAAACAATGGATTTGTGCTCATTTGGGGTACAACTTTAGAGATACAGTGGTTCGTACATACGTGCAGAAGTCCTCTCTTGCACTTGGTGGTTTCAAGCCTATTGTAGGAGCTACTCTGTAGTGTGGATACAGAGGGTAGGCTTCTCAGTGGAGGGCTATGAGCACTATAGTGTAAGAGAGTGGCTTGGACTTTGTTCTTTTCTGTGAGTCAGTGTGGTTGTTAAGCTCTATTCTCTTGAGAAATTCTTTACCATTTGTATTGTTCTGAGTTAGTCTGCATATAATTGGCTCCTTGAGCTAAAGGGAAGACTCTGTTGCATTGTGGTTATTTACTTTAGAGTGGCATGTTAGCCCTAAGCTTGCACATTTGAGCATCACTCTGCCCAACCTTGTAATCATCTGATTCAGATCAAGAAGTGTATGGTCTTCCTTGGTCAATTGTTGTTCATATTTTCTGAAGTATGTACCACTCTGTGCAATCCTTGTTATCTACCAGCTCACAGAAATGTTAAAGGGTATACTTCCCTAAAGAGAACCCCCCTTGAGTAGGCGACGTACTGGATGTGTTAATCTTTAATCTCTACTTGTGTTAAAAGTGGATACCCCAGTACCTCCTCTACAGACACAAAGCAATTCCACCATCAACTTGCATAAATTGAATGCCCAAATAGTGATGCAAATGCCCCAAATCAGATACCTCAAATGAGGCATGCAAATCATCCTTAAAATCAGAAATATGCTTCTCAATAGCACCAATGAGTAGCATGTCATCAACATAGACAAGAATGATGAGAAGCACATCATTAGCATGCTTAACATATAAGATGCTTTCAGTTGGACTATTCTCAAAACCATGTGCAACCAAATAGGCATGTATCTTCTCATACCAAGCATGTGGTGCTTGCTTTAAACCATATAATGCCTTCTTTAACCTGCACACCTGGTTTTCATGCCCTTTCTACACAAAGCCACATGGCTGAAAAACATACACTTCTTCATGAAAATCACCATTCAAAAATGCTATTTTAATGTCCAACTGATGTACATTCAAACCATGATGGACTGCAAGTGCACAAATGCTCCGAACAGTAGTCATACGGCATGTAGGTGCAAAGGTCTCATCAAAATCAATGCCTCTTTCCTGCGCATAACCCTTTGCAACAAGCCTAGCCTTATACCTGTCAACTGTACCATCAGGTTTACGCTTCAGCAAACCTCTTGCATGTCAATGATGAGCATCTGAACTTTAGGATACAAAGTGGAAATCATGGTGGCTTGAGAGGATCACTTGTATACAGCTTGTTCAAAGAACCTCAGGTTTATGACACAAAAGTTTTTTGAACAAGCTGTATAAAAGTGATCCTCTCAAGCCATCATGATTTCCACTTTGTATCCTAAAGTTCAGATGCTCATCTTTGACATGCAAGAGGTTTACTGCATACCCTAGGAATATTGCTGGCACTAGTCCCTTATAATCAGATTGCTCTATCTTGAGTAACCTCTGTGCATGCGATTCATCCAGGTCACCATTGTATGGCCTATAAACAGTGCCAAATTCTTTGAATAGCAATTATAAATCCGCTTCTCACACTTTCAAACTGAACATATGATAGAATCGACAAATCATTCAATAAAGGTACATAATTTTTCGTGAATATTTTGAAAGATGCATTAATAGTTTTAAAAGATGCGCAGACAAAAAGTTTCCATTCAATTCAAGTTCTTGTTCTTTTAAACTTTAAATATAAAATTAAGTATAATAAATTATTAAATATGGATAGAAAATTTTTATTCTCTCTAGCTAAAAGGTGCTCTTGGAGGTCTATGCCATCCATAATTCACTAATAGTTCATCACCGGCATGTAATGTAGTAATAGCATTGACAACTATGTATCTTGATACATCTATACTCATGTATGGTGATTCATGAATATTTTCATGCTCCTCAAATTTGCAATTAGTCCTTGAACTATTATGTAACTTTCGACTACTATTTATTAAACCTGCTATATTTCCAGGTGTGTAAAGTCTTCCATCAATATATAATCTTTCATTTTCTGCATGTAAGATCCCTCTACTAGTAAGGGATGATGTGTTCAAGCATAATCCATAAGTACCCATGCTTTGAACATAACGTGAAAGTCGATGCCAATCTCCCCATCCATATATAGGACCACAAAATGACATAAGAGTGACTTCAGATTTCGGAGGCACATACAAATCCTCTACAATAAAGAGACCACGACCAACATTAGTAATAGTGGATGGAGCAATCATATAGCGATTACCCCAAAAGTTGAAAACCTCTCCATCTAAAAAAAGTGGTCCCCTATTCCATCCTCCATATCTTCTTCTATCATAAGTTTGTATTAGAGAACAATCACGAGTTGGCAATGGATAATCTACAGCTGTTTCATTTTCTAAACCAGGAGATAGAGGATTTCTAGAAACCTTTGCTTGTAAATGATGAACAACAAGTCCATGATGTGTACGAGGTACATTAACATTATGAGAAAAATTATCATCATCATCATCGAGCAAGTATTCTTGTATTACAATAGTAATTTGATTTTATATATTGTTTTTGAATAAAATAATGACATTAATATAAATAGAAAATACATACCCAAGCATTATCACGTTGACCAGGTGATGGTGCGCGCTCAAAAGTACCATACTCTGCCTCATGTTCAATACATTCCAATCCTGGTCTTCGATATGTGCCATAACAAGAGTTACACCAACATATAATATGCTCTTGATAGTAAAATTCATCATAATTCCTATCCGAGGACACATGTGAAGTCGTTGCATGGGTAGGAGGTGGTGGAGTACCCTCTGATTGATCAGAATCTGCACATAATAAGAAATAAAGAAAAATATAAGTTATGTATCCATCAAATATACTTAAAACTAAATGTTTGATATACTTATAGTATAAAGTCGTTGCACTATGAGGAGACAGTGGTGGAGTTCCATCTAATTGATCAGAATCTACAAATAATGGTATTTGATATTAATAATCTGATTATCTACATGTGTGTGTATATGCATGCATGTGTGTGTACATATATATGTGGATATGTATATGTATGTTTATGTTATATGTATGTATATGTGTATATGTATACATATATGTATGCGTATATGTTTGCATGTATATGTGTATGTGGGTATGTCTATGTGTGTGTGTGTGTATATATGTTTCAAAAATTGTACTTACAATAGTTAGCCATACTTTTTGCTTGGTTACCTTCTTGAATAACCTGCAATAAAGAGAGAAAGAAGAGAGAGAGAAAGAGAGAGATAGAGAGAGAGAATTCAAAGAGAGAAAGATGTAGAAAGAGAGCAACAGAGACAGAGGGAGACAATGAGAGAGAGCTTAGGCAAAACAACAATTTGGCATATACTTGTTTCAGCTCGTAAGCGCAGCGCAATTGCGAACATTGGAGAGCTCTTCGATCGGATGCATGAAAATGCCGATCGAAGCGCCTCCAACATTTTAATTTTTGTCCGTCAATAGACCGTCGTGTAAACGATGCTACCCGTCATCAGATAAGCGACATGTTTTTAGCATCACTTATGCGACGTGAAATATCATCACCTATGCGACATAAGAAAGCATCACTTATCTGACGTTATTTGAAAGCATCGTGTTAGCGATGCTGTATGGGAGTGTCACAGCCCCGTCGCGCCACAAGTCGCAAAAAAGCGTTGTTTGCTTTGTCGTTTAATTGACTGTCCGCGTGCGATGTTAATTACAACACATGTTGCAATTTTATAGCGACGAAATTCTGTCACCTTAACCGTCGATATACGCTCGTATTCCTTGTAGTGGCTCCACTCTGGTGTAAAGGATGCTCTACTTGTAGGGGAAGGCTTGGGTCACCTCTTCTTTTCCTATCCTAAGAGCATCTCAACTTTCGAATGCCTCAACAAGATCCTTTCGTTGCCTCGTGAAGTTCATTGGAAGCAAGATCTCCTTTGTGAAGAGATGTGTTATTCACCTCATGCTCCTCAACGAAGCCTTATTGAAGTCATACATTCATGCGTTACTTGAAAAATCTATTTCCACGAAGCCTCTAGCTCATGTTCTCAAAAGAGTAAAATATTTTCCCCCATGAGGAACAAACATCATTTAGGGTGTACTAAAGGAGTTTTGTGTTTTTTTCAAAGTTTTGCTAGAGAGAACGAAGTGCGTTGTATAGATATAGAAATAGTAGGTTATAAACCAAAAATGAAGCATGACGAAAGATTCCCGTTCGAATGGACCCTAGTTGAAGCAACATCATCTATTACTAGAAGCAGAGATTGAGAACTATTCATTTATAGGGGAACGTAGAAGTTTTGTTAGTAAGTTTTCTTCTTACGTTTCTTTTTGCACTCCTTTTATATGGACAGGCTCTGAGCGGAATCTGAAAGGCGTGTTAAAAGGATGACGCTTCTGTGAATGTTTTCTTGGATATTTTATTAGTTTTTCTATACGCTGCCTTCTTTGCTATGTTTTCTCTTCAGTGATCGGTTCTTTGTCGCGAGAACTAGACAATCGATGTGCACACATATTACATTATACTCAATGATAGAGAAGCTTTTTCCGAAAACAACTGTTAGAGTTGTGGAAAAACTTTCTATATCAGCTGAGATGTGGAATATCTTTACAGAAAACGAAGCTTGCATGCTGGCTAGATGTGGTGCCTACCAAGCCCAACTAACGGAGAACACAAAATTTGCCAGTTCACTTCGATGCGAATTTCCGATTCACATTCAGAGGTACGTTACCGTATACTTATAGAGAAAGCGAGTGACTGAGCAGTGGGGCTAATCGGAATGGTTTGATTGACTAATGTTTTGACCTCGTTCAAAATTACTTTTGACCACAGGGCGCACGCGGAGTGTCGATATCCGCACATGGCACAGCCCGTGATGGGCCGTGTTTACACTCTAAACAAACCCTGGCCTGGGGCGTAACGGCGTGGTTCTTCATGTCTGAGGTCATCCGTGGTCCCTGGAGCTGACCTCCTACCAGGCTAGCAGCAGGCTAGCAGCTGCTCCGATCTTAGTAAAGTAAAGTGATGCGTTGACTTGATTATATCTGAATCGTAGTACTTGTAAAGTGATGCGAATCGGGATTCTCCATCCAATCGCAGCTTTTTTCCATGGACCCACATCTTTGGGCTGCATTCTTAGTTATTCCGACTCCTGAGTCAAATCGTAGAGTAGAACCACGCGCATTGTAAAAATCCGTGTGAAAGAACAAGCGTAACTGCATGTGTATATAATGTTAAGAGGACTTCCAAATTCTCAAGCCCGCTAAACTTCTTTGCTTCCGATTTTTATCTTAGCTTGATCTCTGATACTTCCCGGGTTCTGCGACACGTCTCTGGTTTCTCCATCAACATCTCATAATCAGAGAGCAGCGAAACTCATGAAAATCTCATAAGCATCCTCAATCATACTTCACTTTCCTCCCGAGTCCTGAGCACACCGCCCAACAGTGACCTGCAAGTTAGACGAGCTCCGTCAGAAGCTTCTCCCTCTCAATCACCATGTCGATTCACGCGTCCTACAATATGAATAGCCTAGGTGCTCTTGGAGGGCAGCGGCAGCAGTGCGCCAATAGGACAAGACCCTGTGGTACAGAAGAACTGCAGTCCTACAGAGATGCCGGAAAGCTTGCAACCTCCGTTGCTTCTTGCCGTGACTCCGTCAAATGCACACTTAATTCTAAGTTTACTACTCAAAAGTTATCTTTGTAAGTCTATTCTCCTCCTCAAACGAAGGGATTCTCTATATGCAAATATCGTGTGTGGAGAGAGAGAGAGAGAGAGAGAGAGAGAGAGAGAGAGAGAGAGAGCAACATCCTGTGCAATGTACAAAATTTTCTCTCCGTGACTATGATATCGCATGAATGAAGAAGTAATTCTGCGGATATTTCAAATGCAGAAACCTTAAGGCGCATCGGAAACGTCCGTGCGAAAGCCACTTCACTCGAATTTCAAACAGACAGTTGACGGTATCGAGGCTAACGACTAAAGAAGCGTATGTTACAGAAAAGTCTGACTTGTGCTCTGACGTCCATTATACATCCACAATGGAGGCCACCTACGACAAGTTCTTTAAAGAGAATCGCGCCACTTTCGAAACAAGAGCCCAAGATGGTACTTGATTATTAGTTCTCCATTCTTTCTTCTTTCTGGATCTACTTTTTATCGATTTACACCATGGCAGACTATCAGATGGCCTCTTGCACAGCGGTTGTGTATTTCTCATCCTTTGGAGTCGTAAGATTGTTAAATTTTGTGCAATGCAGATGACGATCATCTAATATTTACGTTATAAAGAAGCCATGTAGATAGTCCAGAAAGAGGAAAGGTGTCCCCGAGATAGACATCGTATTTTCTTGGCATATATACGTGCGTTTCAAACATGTCGTACTAAGTCGTAGGTTAGCATTACGGTCGACAACAGAGCATGCAATCCAGTGTCATCTAAATTTCTGTGATGCTAAGCGACAGCCATGCAGCTTGTCCTGTAATATGATAGCTGGATAGCGTGCTCTGAAGCTGCCCTGGAAATGGAGGTTGAAAAGTTGAACAGCAATTTGCGTGGTTCTATGACTGGCAATGGAATTTCTTAGCACCATCCACGTTACGGATGGAAAGAGGATGTCATTCAGAAACGTTTTTCAGTTCTTTCAATTCACATAAACGGCGGTCATACATTTGTTGTTATCGGGAAATTGTCGTGAAATCTTTGAAGATTGACAACTGTTCATCCTTCTGTATTACTCGGAATTGACTCGATTTGGCTTTTCGACTCGTTAACCACTGATAAAAACTC
>CM035442.1:133890855-133893355 GCA_020310875.1 Ceratopteris richardii
CCACTAGAGTCCACTAGTGGTAGATGTGCTCAACTTATTGTAGAGGATGTACTGGGGTATCTACTTTAGCACGAGCATACAACATGCACTTCCTGTACTTCGCCTACTCAAGGGAGGTTCTCCTTAGGGAAATATACCCTTTAACATTTCTGTGAGCAGGCGGATAGCAGTAATTGCACAATATTGTAATTACTCAGGGAGAGGATTAATGATAAATAAAAAAGTAGAACACAACCACTCCTTAGTTCGAACAGATGATTACAACATATGCAAAGGAAATGCTGCAAAAAGTTGATGCTCTGTACTAACATGTCAATCCAGAACAAAACAGCATCAATACAAGATATTCATTCAATCCGTATAATGAACACAACTAGATGCAGACTAGCACTGATCAATACAAAGTATGAAGACTTTGTCTAAGGTAAAGAGCACGAAAATACCATTGATAAAACCAAGTCACTCTCTTCACATAAAGTGCTACTAGCCCTCCACTGGGAAGCCCACTCTTTGTATCCTCACCACAGAGTGACTTCCTACAGTAGGCTTGTAGCCAGAGAGTGCAAAGAGAGGAGCCTTGTACGTATGTAGGCATATGTGTATTTGTGTATATGTGTGTCAAATGAACACAAGTCCATTGCTTTTATAGGCTCGAATAGGCCAAGAGGGCCTTGCCGATTCCTCACATCCACTGATCATGCACCGATTGATTGCCCAAAATTGGAGGGGTAGATCAAATATGCCACTAGATTTGAACTGCATCCTCAAGAATAGGCAGTCGTCATGAATGGTTGGTGGCAATAGACATTTCTCCACTTTCACTTTTACCATTTACACTTTTACTGCCATTTTTTCATGCAAGATGAGATCCTCATTACATGCCGCCCATGCTACTGAAATGACCCAATGAATGTGCCGGATGGTGGGTGGTGCGGATGGAGGGATTGAGGGATGGTGGGATGGAGGGTTGATTTTAATCCCACCAATCCATGAGCCTAAAGAATTCCTTAATTGGAAGAGTCATCTTCTTCATACTCGAAAAGCACCAATGTAACAACATCAAAAGAACTTTTGCCAAAGCATGTTCAATATGAAAGGCATGATCAGGGAGCTAATTTATGTCACACGTGAGGAGCCAATCGAATTCTTTTGGGAGAGTCATCTGAACTTTATCAAGCATGGGTGCGGAGGATGGGAGCGGAGGTAGTGGAGATGGAAGGGGGGAAAGAAGGAGGTGGGTGTGGGGGGAAAAGATGAGGGGGATGGAGGGGGAGGTGGAGATGGTGGTGGGGGTGGGGGTGGGGGTTGTGGGGAGAAAGATGAGGGGGATGGAGAGGGACGGTGGAGATGGTGGTGGGGGTGGATGTGGGGGTTGTGGGGGAAAAGATGAGGGGTGGAGGGGGTGGTGGAGATGGTGGTGGGGGTGGGTGTGGGGGTTGTGGGGGAAAAGATGAGGGGGATGGACGGGGAGGTGGAGATGGTGGTCGGGATAAGTGTGGGGGTTGTGGGGAAAAAGATGAGGGGGTTGGAGGGGAACGGTGGGGGTGGAGGGCGTGGTGGAGATGGTGGTGGGGGAGGTGTGGGGGTTGGTGTGGGGGTTGTGGGGAAAACGATGAGGGGGATGGAGGGGGACGGTGGAGATGATGGTGGGGGTGAATGTGGGGGTTGTGGGGGGAAAAGATGAGGGGGTGGAGGGGGTGGTGGAGATGGTGGTGGGGGTGGGTGGGGGGGTTGTGGGGGAAAAGATGAGGGGGTGGAGGGGGTGTTGGAGATCCTGGTGGGGGTGGGGGTTCTAGGGGAAAAGATGAGGGGGATGGAGGGGGACGATAGACATAGTGGTAGGGGTGGGTGTGGGGGTTGTGGGGGTAAAAGATGAGGGGGTGGAGGGGTTGGTGGAGATGGTGGTGGGGGAGGTGTGGGGGTTGGTGTGGGAGTTGTGGGGAAAACGATGAGGGGGGTGGAGGGGGACGGTGGAGATGGTGGTGGGGGTAGGTGTGGGGGTTTCGGGGGGAAATGATGAGGGGGTGGAGGGGGTGGTGGAGATGGTGGTGGGTATGGGTGTGTGCGTTGTGGGGAAAAAGATGATGGGGTGGTGGAGTTCGTGGTGGGGGTGTGTGTGGGGGTTGTGGGGGAAAAGATGAGGGGGGCGGAGGGGGAGGTGGAGATGGTGGTGGGGGTGGGTGTGGGGGTTGTAGGGGAAAAGATGAGGGGTGGAGGGGGTGGTGGAGATGGTGGTGGGGGTGGGTGTGGGGGTTGTGGGGGAAAAGATGAGGGGGATGGACGGGGAGGTGGAGATGGTGGTCGGGGTAAGTGTGGGGGTTGTGGGGAAAAAGATGAGGGGGTTGGAGGGGAACGGTGGGGGTGGAGGGCGTGGTGGAGATGGTGGTGGGGGAGGTGTGGGGGTTGGTGTGGGGGTTGTGGGGAAAACGATGAGGGGGATGGAGGGGGACGGTGGAGATGGTGGTGGGGGTGAATGTGGGGGTTGTGGGGGGAAAAGATG
>CM035442.1:133898355-133940855 GCA_020310875.1 Ceratopteris richardii
TTACTTGTTTCAACATATTCCATAATTCATAACATGCCCCTCAGTTGAAAAGACAACTGACCTCAGTTGATAAAATAATAAACATGGATAGCCAGTCACATGTTTCATCACTGAAGGAAAAAAAACATAGGCATGTTCCATGTAAAAACATATGCATGGAAATGTTCATGGAGGTGTTAAGTTATTAAAAGTATCTGTGAAATGCGGACATAGTCTTTCTAATGAGTTTGGGCAAGCAAAACTTGAATATGCTCCTATGGACTAAATTCAATATGTAAATGCATCACAATTATCAAACATGTAGGGTAAACTTTAAAGGTAGAAATGAATCCTTAAACTCGTCTTGAAAAGCCTTCCAGGTGCGTAGACAATCTGCACTATGACAAAGATCATTCCACCATTGTTGCGCTCTTCCTACCAAATAATTAGTGGCAAACTCGATTTTCTTATTTTCTGAATATAACTCATCGGAAAAGAAATCGTTGAATAGGTATAGCCATGATAAGACAAAGCGACCATCTTTTCTTCCGTCGAGTTGAAGCATAGCATAACGTCCTTGTATGGCTTGTTGAAGTGCTTGAAGTTCTTGGTTCATAATCTCTAACTCTTGCTCGAATGAAACTCTAGGTAAAGGTGAATTTCAGAAATCTTCCATGGTGCTCTTGGACCCTTGCTCTCAACCTTGGTGTATTGAACCTTCTTGTTTGCAAGCTTGGTGTCTCGATCCCATGTTCTCAACCTTGCTTGGTATCTTGAACACTCAATCAAGTGCCACCCAAGGATTTTGAAGGAATTCAACTTCCAAGCTAGCTCATTGGAAAGTTCGTTCCGAGAACTTTCCAACGGTATATTACACGCCTCAATCCGACCTACGGATTGAGAGATACACTTGATTCTTTCTTGGGTCCAATCTTGAAATCGACGCGCGCGCCTTCCACAAGTAATAAAGAGAGAGAACTTGAGTACAACTCCAAGAGATGGTGGAGTGGTCAAAGTACTTCCCTTGAAAGTAGGAGGTTGTGGGTTCAAATCCTCCTACCTTAGGGACTCTAAACCTCTCTATTACCACTCAAAAATTAAAATTACCTCGCGCGTACACAACAGTTGCCAACGGTCGCCAAGGGAGCCTTGGGTGCCAATGTTGCCAATGTATTGCCTAAGTTATTGCCTAAGTTCTTTGCCTTAGTCGACGCCTTGGAGTAAACGTAGGTGAAAACGTAGGTTCTGGTTCTGGAACAGAAACCGAAACAGAAACAGAAACAGAAACCGAAACCGAAACCGAAACCGAAACCGAAGACGAAACAGAAACAGAAACCGAAACCGAAACCGAAACCGAAGACGGAGACGGAGACGGAGATGGAGATGGAGATGGAGATGGAGATGGAGATGGAATCAGAATTCAGAATCGCGAACAGAGAACAGAACCCTCTGTATTGACGCGTGCAGAGCTCTGATACCACTGTTGTCAGGATCTTGCTCACACGCATACAAAGATTACAGACGCAAAAAAACACACAGAAAATAGAGACAACAAGAGACGAGACCGAACGCAAGATTGGGTGCAATCTCCCCCCATGCACTCTGTTTCGACAGTCCACAGAGTGCATGTATTTATAGGAATTTTGATTACGTCGAAAAGAGTGGTTACAAGAGGGCGGCTTTGAAAAGCAAGCGTGAAACTAAAAGTTGATAACTTTTACAGAAATCCATTGCTTTCAATAACAGAAACTATGGTCTACCATGACCCTTATGCTAACCATTACTTTTCTAACAATAAAACCTTCTACGCAAGTTTATTTACAAGCTAAATAATAATTATTCGGATTATTTATGTCCACCCTTTCACGCCTTGCACGCTCCTCACGAACCTTCAGCTGCTATATGAGAAACATCAAAAACATATTAATACATTAATAATATAACACTTTAGCAATGCATTGTTCAATAATATACAACAACAATCCTACTACATAACGAGATCTTGGGTGAAACCCATACATAAGCATAAATGGACTTTTCCTAGTCATAAGTCTTGTTAACTCCTGGGTGTCCCGCACTAGGTGTGTCATGCCACTCATAGAAAATATGCCGTCTCATCTCAGAATCTCTAGGGACACACATCTTACCTTTATATAACACTATAATTCTTCCACTTGAATCCTTCTTGAGTACTCCTCGATACTCCATCCTCACTCGAAACCCCTATACCACAATCCCCATTCTCTATGGCCTCCCAAATCTCGACATATGCAGGATCATGCCCACATTTCCCTTAGTAGCTTACTAGTGATTTGAGTAAAACTCAGTCCATTGAGCATAGGCATGCGGGTAAGTGAATCACCCACTACATTAAACCTGCCCTTCCTATACCTAAGCTCATACTTTAAGTCTTTCAGGAGGGGAGCTTCCCTAGAGCTCTCTCCTTTGTGCATACTAAAATCGCTCCTATGGCAAAATCACTTGCGTCAGTCTCAACCACAAAGGGTTTGTTGGGATCTGCTATATGTAAAAGTCAAGCTGTAGCAATCACTACTTTCCATTTCTCCATACTTTGCTTTTGTTCGTCTCCCCAATGAAAGGCTTTCCCTTTCCCTTTAAACTATTCTGTCATCGGGACAGAAATTTTGGCATAATTCTTAATGAATCTTTGATAGAAACCTATTAAACCTAGGAAGATCTACAGCTCTTCCAAGTTCCTTGGATGTGTCCACTCCATAATAGCCTTTACTTTTTCAAGATCCATCTTGATTCCATCCTAGGATTCTATATGCCCAAGGCATCCAACCTCTCTCTTGGAAAATTCACACTTTCACCCCTTAGCAAAGCGTGAATTTTCCCATAGCACTTGAAATACTTTTATTAAGTGTTCTAAGTCCTCCTCTTCTGATGCACTATAGATCAGAATGTCATCCAAGAATTCTACTACAGTGTCCTAGATAAGGCCGTAAAACACTATTCATGAGCTTCATGAAAGTAGCAAGAGCATTGGTGAGATCAAAAGGCATCACCAAAAACTCATAGTGCCCATATCTAGTCCTAAATGTTGCCTTAGGCACATCCTCTGCCCTGATCCTGATATGATGATATCTTGATCTAAGGTCAAGCTTGGTGAAATACCTAGCTTGATGTAGCTGATCAAATAGATCTTCCAATCTAGGCATTGGAAACCTATTTTTTATAGTTACCTTATTAAGTGCTCTATAGTCTATACATAGCCTCATAGAGCCATCTTTCTTTTTAACTAGGAGCATTGGCAATGCCCAAGGTGAGTTACTAGGTTTAATGAAGCCCTTATCTAAATAATCCTATAACTGCCTCTCAACCTCCTCATGCGAGAAACACTAAGCCTATAAGGTGGCTTAGAAATAGGGTTAGTGTTAGTAACTACCTCAATGGCATGGTCAATGTCCCCTCTCTTAGGTGGTAGCTCTCTAGGTAAGTCAGTGGGAAAAACATCTCTATACTCAAACATAAGATCCTTAAAACTTTTAACCACACACTCTTGCAAGAAAGAATAATAGAAAGTCATGTCCATATTTACATTCCTAGCATGAAAATATACATCAGATGAACTCTCTCTACAATGCTCAATATCATGACTATACAATAAAACCATCTCCTGTACATGCTGAGAATAACAAAGACTATACAGCTCTAAGGATTAAATGAGAGGTGCACTAGGTACATCTCTCTGCCCTTGAATACAAACTTTACTTCCATTCTTTTCAAACTCAAGTGTGTTGTTTTGATAGCTGCGTTTAAGTGTGTCTCCCAACCACCAGTGCCACGCTCTTCCTAACACAAGGTCTGTCCTCTCCATATTCATAATTTGGAAGTCCATATGATCTGTGTAGCCCTGCATCTTGACTTCCAAATTGGATACCATAGTATCCCATATCCTCTTGTCTTCCCCCTGCATCATAGATACAATGTATTTATGTTCACTCGGCTACTGGGGAATCTTTAGTTCCTTTACGAGAGCATAGTTTATAAAGTTATGAGTGGCAGAAACATCTATCTTGACTCGCACCCTAGTCTCATATACACTACCATGAGTTTAACTAAGTCATGTGGTCCAAACTGCAGTGACCACAATGATTGAGTCAAACAACAAGTGTGCTCTATATCCTCATGCATCACCTCCACTCCCTTGCAGCGAAAGCTTCCATGAATAGGAAGGGTGTGCACTAGGTGGACCATCTTTTTGCCCTTTTCAAGGGCCATACTAGTTTCTCGTCCTCTCTTCTTTTCTTCCCCCTTCTTGCATGGATAGTTCCACTGTGAGCGGCTAGGAGACAAACACCTAAAGCACATGTTCTCTCTTTTGGCCATCTCAAGCTGATCTGTAAGTAACCTAGGTCCTCGTGATCTTTGTTTTTTAATGAAAATTTTGTTTTCCTGAATGACAGATTTTTCTTGAATTTAGTCGTGCTAAGAGGCTTGAGGGGTTGATCCATCTCCATAGGAGTGTATTGAAGACGGTTATGGTCCTCATAAATCTTTGCATACTTGATCACCTCCTAAAACATCTTAGGTGCATTACTTCTGACCTCTCTCCTGATGGCTTTATCTAAGCCTCTAACAAACCCTCTAGTTTTTTGCAAATCATCTAAGCCCTTAAGTTTCAAAATGATCGCTCTATAATGGGATATGTAGACCGTAAGAGGCCTACCTCTTTGGGTAATCCTATCCCACTCATCCCAATTCCTCTCCTCCTCATTCTCAGGAAGAAACTCTTTTAGGAAAAGAGGTTCAAACTGAGTCCAATTTGTAGGGATGGAGTTTGCCTCCTTGAGACTCATCCACCACTTATAAGCCCGTGGGCCAAGTGAGAGACTCGTCTTTAGCACACGGTACTCTGGTGGGGTGCCCTTTAGTTGATGCAAATCATGCCACTTTTGTAAAAAAGTGTAGATTGCATCCTTGTTTCTATCTCGGGGGATGATTTCCTAGTCATCTCTAGAGGAAGAGTAGGAGTTTCTCTTTCCTTCCTAGCTAGGAAAGAGGTGATGTGAGACTCAAGTGAGATCATTTGAGACTTTAGCTACTTTGAGAGATGTAATGCCACTTAGATCTCTCTCTAGTTTAAGGGTATGTTCTTTCAAGTCGACAAATTCGTCATGAGTAACAAACTCATCCAAAAGTTCCTCATATGTATATTCTTCTTATTGAAGCTCTTTCTCTTCTCAGTTCTCCTATATTTCCTGCCCCATTTCTACTTCTTCCTAAAATTAGGATCCTCTAGTTGCTCTTTAGATGGAGAAGTGTGTTCTATTATTTTTTTCCCTTTAGACTCCATGTTTCACTTCGCTTCCCCCATTTGCTAACTAGATTATGAGCTTCATTTTAGCTAGTGGGTTATAGAAGAGCAGAAGCTATGCATTCATAGGTGAATATCATTTTTCGATGCAATTGGGGTAGCTTTTGCTTATAAGAAGTGCTAGGATTGGGCACATGTATCCATTGTAGGTACTCCATTTAAGAGAGAGTCTTATCTCAGTGGGATTTTAGGCTTATGTGCATTGTGAGACACTTCATTTCTCATTTTGTCTACCTTTAGATAGTTCTATTGATAGCCATGATGCATATGTATGGCATCATTTAAATGCTTAGAAATATGCGTATATAGAGCATGTTTTAGATGATCATGATGCTTATGGAAAGCATGATTTAGTTGATCATATAGATGCTCATGTGGAGAATATTTTAGATGATGATTTGGATGCTTTAGAGCATGATAGGATGCTCACGTAGAGCATAGTGATGACACTAAATTAGACTTAGCTATCATATGGAGCTTGGTGTTGATGTTGTGTTGGCTCATGTGGAGCATATTTGTACACTTGGTGTGTTAGAGAAGGATACCTATTACGATACACAATGCATGGTAGACTAGGATTGCTCTTGGGATGCACAAGTAGATACATCCTTGGTTGAGAGGATGGCTGATGTTTATGCTCAAGATTTAGTAGTTATGCAATCATTTTTGGATTTTCTCATGCCAAATGTTGACATGGATAATTTAGGACACACTAGTCTTGATTATAGTGCTTTGGATGCCTTGGATAGAGGCATGGTTGACATGATTAGGTTAGCCAAGATAGCACATGTTTTGTCAACATTTGGGAGTCTAATGTATGACTTTTTATGCTTGAGACTAGACATTCTAGTGGCTATTGCATCATTTGAACTTAGAATAGTAGATTGTTCAATGATTGAAATAGGCATAGAGTGAGTGGGAGCTTTGCACAAACTTCATCATTTCTTGCATTAGTCAGATGTGAACTGGACATGTTGATATGAGTGTGGATGAGTTTGAGGTGCATGAATACACCTTATTTGAGGAAATTGGTATAGGCTAATTGGTATGGGTTGAGATTCGAATGCTTCAAATACATTGTGTATAGTCCTACATCATTCTTTATATATGTTTCCAGTTATGGTCACACGAACGCGTCAATGCGAGATGGTTGGGGATGTAAGGTTCTTGTAACCTTATCCCTATATTCATATACATATATTTTTTATATGCATTACATCAAAAAGATCATTGTCTGGGATTTGAGGTTCTCACACATGTTTGCAAATCTCTAGTCTCTTCCCTCTCCCTCCATCTCCTCCTTGCTCCTCTTTTTTATTCCACCAAAGGCTTTCAACCACAAGGTCTTGAAACCAATCCGAATGCCACCAATATCTTGGGGGTGGTTGGTGGCAACCAGGCAATGAAGAATGGAGATACTTTGAATGTTTCAAAAGATTTTTTCCATGAACTTAGACCTCTTGAAGACACATAAAGGCTGAGTTAATGCTCCCTTACCAAACCCACTAGCAACTAATAGCTAATCTAGAAGGTTGCATAAGGTTGACTCCAAATGTTGAAGGCAAACATTATCATTTTTAGCTAGAGCATTGGAATAATCATATTTGATAAAGTCTTTGTAAAAAGCTCAATATGTTAAAGCTTAAATTTTAATTTTTTTGACTCTTTTATCCCTTCGTGGGATACTTCTACAAATTCTTTATTTACGTCACTAATCTCAACAGTGCAATACTCTGCACCACCCATCATCCAATTTAATAGATTATCTTCTTCCTAGGGTACAAAAGGCATTACCTAAACATCTCTTGTATATCCAATCACCTTGGTAGTGTCACACCCCTCCTCTAAATGTATTTGTAAGTGGTTATTAGTCTTCAAGGAAATCCACAACTTTTTCCTTCCACAATCCTGCAGTGTGATTGCTTGCCTTAGCCAAGGCTTCCCAAAAGTAGAGGATAAGTGGTTTCATGTGGTAAGGCAATCACAAAAAAATTTAAGAGAAAGTGACTACCCTACACTGATATTTCTACCTTCTCGATGATGCCAAGGGGCATGTGATAGTAAACGGTGTCGCCTTGGAGAGGTCCAATTTCAATTTCTTCATTGTAAAATTGGGCATCAGATTGATGCGAGAGCCTCCATCTACAATAACACCTTTTGAAACTTGATCGTTTATGGAAACAAATAGCCTCAAATGTTGATAGTCTGCCAAGCATGCAAGAGGAAAATCTACCATAAAGCCATCTATACTTGGTGGCAAACTTAGATAGGCTGATTGTATGACCTTGAGTAAGTCACTTCTTACCTTTGAGTCCATTTTTATGAGGTGAAAGAGACTAAAATTTTTGTGAATCCCCTTCAAGATTTCTTCAATATTTTTCACATATATGTCTTCTTGAGAGCTAGCAGGTTGGTCATTCAATGAAGTCTTCACGATGTCATAACCCTCCTCAATAGCACTTGATCCTTCAAATCAACCTTCTTTCTTCTTCTCTTTCCTTGAGTCCATGTTGTTCTTCCATGCAGGTTGCCACCCCTTGTCTGGCTCAAGTCATCATGGGTATTATAGATGATGAAACAACATAAGATTGGGTAGTCATACCTTCTGTTTGTGGAGAGACTGAAACCATGTGGATTCGAGTGGGACAATTTCTTTGGTAGTCTTGTGTATAATGATCTTTAGCATCTGGACAATATTGACATGATGGTGTGCCCTCTCATAAAGAGCATCAATTTTGCATATGATCATATTCGCCATAACAGTAACACATTATTAGTCTATTATACCTTGGCCGATTTGGATGATTTTCCTCTCTATTATGCACATTGGAAGTACTAGCATAAAATGAATCAAGGGTTTGAGTGTTACCTCTCTGCTCTACTCCCTTGAGGTAGTAGTAGTCCCTTGCCTCATGACCACCCTTTCCACAAAACTGGTAGTTCACCCTACTAGGATAATTCAAATTGGAGTCTCCACTATTATTGCATACAATACACCAAACTTGTCTACGTACATGTTTTCTAGTTTGCAACTCTTCTATTTCACGATGAAGTTGAGCCACTTCATCATCATTGTGGTGTGGCGGTCGCATGAAATTCTCCTCATGGTGACTTTTTTGCATTCTTAGTGCTTCCAACTCCCTCTTCAATTGCTCAATAGGTTCTGAGTCTACTACATTGTTTGTTTGAGCACCTCCCTCCAAATGTAGTCTAGCTTCCTCTATGCGAGAGGTAGCTACAACAAAGTCATTGAGTGTCATATGTAGTTTGAGAGACTCCCTAAGCTTCTATTGGGATGATCTATGAAGAGCTTTTGCTTCCATCCTTCACTAGAAAATCACATGGAGCATGTAGTAGTTGAGAGACAAGTGCTTTAGTCCTAGTATGGAGTTCATGAAAAGATTCACGTGGACTTAGCTTAAATTTTTTGAGTTTGTCTAGAGCTCTCTTTGAAGATTCGCTTGGACAAAATGTTTATGAGAATGCAACCTTGAGTGCCTCCCAAGTGGCGAAGTGGCCGTCTGTATATTGATTGTATTGCTTATCTTCAAGTCGCTCTAAGCTAGATGGAAAGAGTACCAACATGGCATCCTGTGGATTTTGAAGTCCTTGACCATGACATAAGTAGATGAATCTCCTCACAAGATCATCTACATTTACATGATGCACTTCTTGATGAGAGAACTGATATTGAGGAGGCACAAACTATGTCAAAATGGTTGGTGCAGACTTTGCATGATAGCAAATTAAATGCAAATCTATTATACCGTACTCGTTCAGGCTCTCATAGTGCCTCTTTTGCATCAGATTGCTATGCTATGGCTGGATCTAGTCTCTCTGATGAGAATGAGCCTGTTTTATTTGATGAAGCACAAAACACTAAAAAATTCGATGGCTGTTATGCCATCAAAATATGATGCTATCATGAAAAATGGTACCTTGTCTTTATGTGACTTGTCCCCTAGCAAGAAGGCTATTGGCACTAAGTGGGTATACAAGCTGAGGTATAAGCCTAATGGAAAAGTTGCTAGGTATAAGGCGAGGCTTATTGCAAAGGGTTATGCATAGGAAAGAGGCATTGATTTTGATGAAACCTTTGCTACTACAAGCTGAATGACTACTGTTGATAGCATATGTGCTCTTGCAGCTCATCATGGTTGGAATTTACATCAGTTGGACATTAAAACTGCATTTTTGAATGGTGACTTGCATGAACAAGTGTATGTTTTTCATCCCATGCCTTTGACCAAGTGTGCAAGTTGAAGAAGGCATTATATGGTATAAAGCAAGCACCATGTGCTTGGTATGAAAAAATCCATGCCTATCTAATTGCATTGCGGAGCGGAGCAATGCTGAACTGCGGATCTGCAACATGATGCTCACATGATTGCTGATTTTAAGGCTGATTTGCATGCCTGATTTTAGATGTCTGATTTGGGGCCTTTGCATCATTTTTTGGGCATTCAATTTATGCAAGTTAATGATGGAATGGCTTTGTGTCAAATGAAATATATTGAGACATTGTTGTAGTGTTTTGGCCTTAACGACTATAAACTTATCGCCACTCCTATGGAGAGAGGTTTATGATTAACTCTTCATGATGATGGAGATGCATTTGATTATGTTGTCTATCAACACGCTGTTGGATGCTTGATTTACTTATGCATTACTGGACGACATATTCAGTTTGCTATCTCATAGATGATTAGGTTTATGCATTGCCCAAGTGTCAAACATTGGCAGGCAGTTAAGTGCATCTTTCACTACTTGAGTGGTACCCGGCTACTTGGATTGTTTTATCCAAAGGGGGCATCATTACCACTAGATTTACATGATGTTTCTGACTCTACCTGGGTTGGTTGCTATGAAACTTGTGTGTCCACTAGTGGATTTTGTTTCATGATTGGTAGCTCATGTATATCTTGGTTGAGTAAGAAGCAGCCTACTATGGCCACTTCTAGTTGTGAGGCTAAGTATAGGGAAGCTCTCATAGTGATTGTTGAGTGTGTGTGGCTTAGATGCCTTATCGCTGATTTGGGTGTTGGTCAGCCTTCTCCCACCACCATCTTCACTAATAGTCAGAGAGCATTGGCAGTTGCAAGGAACCTTGTGTTCCATGCTCCCACTAAGCACATTGAGGTGCATTATCATTATGTGAAGGAGTGGTTCTCTCCTAGGGAGATCAACTTGGTAGATGTGCCCATGGAGGAGAACACCTTTTCATGAAGGCTCTACTTAGGGAGACGTTTGAAGCTTTCCGCAAAGCTATGGGCTTACTTCCTTTTGTGGATTGATTCCACATAGCTTGGCACTTCCTTATACATGATGCCAGCTCCTTGTTCATAGCATCACTCCCAAGGGGATTTCTTGATATATTTAGCTAGTGATGTGTGTGAAGACTCTAGGATTGTCATGACACTTTTTTCCCTCTTTAGGAGGTTTTTTCCCCCGACTTGTATATACACCTATTGCCCTAATGGGTTACTTATCTTTGTACATTCTAGTGGTGATACATTCAGTATCATGTATTGTGCTCCAAGCTTCTTCTTCTCCTTCCTTGTGTTGATCATGTTGTCCGAATCGCTCCCACACCGTGCTTCCATCAATCTCAAACTCTAACAAAGTGAAAAAAAAGTACTGAAGCTATTTCAAGGCGAACAGTGCTTGATTATGTACCCATCTATGGATGTACAATAGGATTTGATGGATGGACAAGCTGTGAGAAGAAGCCATTGATTAATCTCATGGTAATATATCCAAAGGGAAGCATGTTTTTGGAAGCTATTGATACTTCTTATAAAGAGAAAAGTTCAGCTTTTCTTGTAAAGATATATGAACATGCTATATCATGCATGTTGTTCCAAAGAATGTGATTGCAATAGTGACTAATAATGCATTTAATTTTTGAAGTTTTGGAATTGCAATTCAAAACAAGTATGAATGCATTATGTGGATTCCATGCGCAGCTCATGCACTAAATCTATTATTGAAAGATATAGGTATATTATCTTTCATTAGCAATGAGTTATCGTAGACACTCTGTGTGCTCTCTCATACACACATAACTAAAGAGAGTGAAGTAAAAGTGTAGTAGAAGATTGCATCTATCATTAGAAAATGTGTACACACACATGGTCTTCAGAAAAAAGGGTTCCTAAAAAATTTCATTGTCATTGTTATCCCACAAAATGGGTATTTGACAAAGGGAGTTACAATATCCCCGTTTCTTAGCATTGGAAAACACTTTAAGTTTATAACATGAGGGTCCAACAAGTTCAGACAAATCTGAGATTGGACACCATTATTTCATTCAAGTGTAATGCAGAAGTCTTGAGACTAGACTTAATTGAATGTGTTTGTGCTCTCTAGATAGGAAAAGGTGCTTGGCCTAGTGGCTAAGTCATATGGATGAGAAGGAAGAGGTCTTAGGTGCAAAGGTGCTTGGCCTAGTGGTTAAGTCCTATGGATGAGAAGGAAGAGGTCTTGCATTCAATTCCTATAAGAGTCATGGGAGAGTGTTTTTCCCTAGGATCTCTAAAGTTTTTTCAAAGCATCCACTTGAGTTAAATCCAGTTAATGAGAATGCTTGGTGCACATGTAGTTACATGACGAACACTTGGATGGTTAGTATCCAGTTGCCATAGTAGGCGGTCCCTTGGAGAGAGTTATATATAGATGCATATGGTCAGGGCTAAAAAGGACTCATTTCTCTGTGTGGTCATCCTAATGCTTCATTGGTATCAAAGTTCGTGCTTCTATAGAGACCTTGGTGGATTTATCATCTTCCCCAATGTAGAGTTTCCACACAGCTCTTAGAGACTCAAATCTTTATTCTTCTTCAAACAGCTTTCCTTGAAGCCCCATCATTGTCTTACGTGTTCAATTCTACATTATACTTGCAAGGCTAAGTTGATACTTGAACTCGTGGATAGATGGGTGAATAGCTGTGAGCTAGCCACAATGATGAAGAAATCTTGTTGCCTTTTATTTGGTGGCAGCAATACACAAGCCTTCTATGTAGTACCCTTGCATGATGGTCAAGTGACGGTAGTACTTTTGGGGCTCACAAGAAGCGAAAGGTATCTCCCTTGCATAATGATTATATGGGAATCAAACTCATGGTGATGGAATGAGTGGCGAGTGGCTTATGCATGAGAAAAGGCCACATATTTATTGGATTCTTCTCCAAAAAGGAAAAATCCAATCATAAGGATGAAAAGTACAAATCATGTAGGAGGGAATTTGATTTCCAAACTTGAAGATTTGTATTTATATGTGTCTCTTGGAGTATTTTTTAGAGATATATATATTAAAATTTGAGAATCTATCTCCAAGTTCACTTTGGGGAGCATCCAAAGTGGGCACATCAAACATGTTTCCGGTCGATGACAATGTAGCAACTAGTCAACTTCAGACATGTGTTGCTCTTCATATGAGTGGTTGATTTTGATTATTTAAGATTATTAGAAATCCCTTTTCATAGACTTTCTAGTAATATAATGATCACTAGAAAACGAGGATAGTTACTAGGTCGGCACAGAGAATTTGTTCTCAACAGCCACCTTTTGAGCATATATGTAGCCCAGGTGTAGAATTCATCCTTGAAGCTCTATTGCCTTATCTCAAGCATTCATCCCTAACAAATTCGTCCTTGAAATGGTGCCATCCAAAGTAGAGTTCTTAATTTCGTCCCATACAACAGTTAGGAATTTGTCCATCTTCTACGATTCGTCCTTCAAGCCAACCCCACGTTCTTTGTGTGGTACATGCCAGCCTAATTCGCCTTATTCGGCAATCCAAATTTTTATGAATGATGAGTGAAATTCGTAGCCTTGCAAATTCCTCTGAATGATGAGTGAAATCTGCCAAAGGAAACTTTGTCCTCAATATCTACCTATCTATGAAGGAGCTTATGAATTCATCCCATCTTAGAATTTTTCTAAGTGTGAAATTCATCACTGAGAATTTGTCTATGTATGAAATTTTTTTATTCCATCTAAGAATTCATCCAAGTGTGAAATTCCTCACTAAAATTCATCCAAGTATGAAAATTCCCATTGCCATGAATTCGTCCGATAACAATTCATCCTTCATTTGCAAAAATGCATTCGTCTAAGTATGAAAATTCACATTGCCATGAATTCATCTATCCCATCTGAGAATTTCTCTAAGTGTGAAATTCGTTGTTGCAAATTCATCCAAGTATGAAAATTCACATTGCCATGAATTCCTCCTCTAACAATTCACCCTTCATCCGTCACAATGCGTCCACTAGCAAATCCACCAAATTTCTCCACCAATATTGGCTTAGAATTTAAAAATTGCAGTCATTGGGATTTGATCCCCCACGGAGTGTTTAAAAGACTTTCGCACTATCCACGATGGTGCCTTCGCATCTTTGACATGCTTAATAGCATTACAATAATGATATACCTTATGATTCTGCATTTGTTTTCATCTTCTGGCCAATGGATTACATCTCTGTTGTACGCTAAATGATCTCTCTCAAATTCCCCAAGGAAATTTGGCTCACCGAGTTCCTCTTCAAGAATTCGTGTCTTCTAATCATCAAATGAGGAAGAATTGGCCTTCAAGAGGAATTCTTTAGATCATCAAATGAGAAGGAATGCTATCTTTGGCAAATTTAAGATCAAGTAGATTCAAAAAAAAAAATGGTGCAACTCACAACTAATAAGACTAGAATTGATGTGGATAAACTAGCAACTCCCTATACTTTCCAAGGGTGCTTCAATGGAAAGATACTCTAGGAAGCTGACAGAAATACAATTAAAATAAAGGCTTGTCCTCAAAGTTTACTTTTTACTTATTCTGAATCCCGAACAAAATTTTTCCTCTTTTGAACTCGTCCTCCCATCAATCTTCACCCCATTCATCCTCTTGTTGCATCTCCATCAGCTCCTAAATTCACCTTGGTTGAATAGGATGCATATCTCAAAATTTTTCTACGGAGAAATTCATCCATAAAGTTCATTCTTCCACACATACGAGAGATTTACCTTTCAAAGTTCCAATTCCTTGAGAATTAGATTTTTTCCTCTATCAATCCATGAGCAAACTCATCCTTTAGAGGTTCAAGCTAATTTATCCTCTAGATTTTTTGTCTGTCCACCAACATGAATTCGGCCTAGAGCAAACTCGTTTGATGGATTTAGAATCAAGTTGGCTATGAGGAAGATTCAAAATGGAGCCTTGATTTATGATGAAGGAGATAATCACGTTCACAATTAGACTCTAAGTGTGTAAGCCATTTTAAGTCAGTGGTGACACACTACCATATTTGGGCCACTCTTCCAAAAATGGCCAACTCTTCCTCCACTTTTTTTTAGTCAAGAGCGGCATGTGTGGAGTAAGCCATGATGGTGCAATAAATGATTGGACTCAATTGAGGCCACTATATTGGCCTATAGATATATATAAGAAGTATTTTGCTCTTGTTTTGGGAATGGAGAGGGATATTCAAAGATTTATGAAGTTGAGAGATACACACATAGTCGTCATGACTCGACTCTATCTTCTTGTCATTTTTGGTCTTTTTTTGTTACTATGGTTTTGTCGAGCTTTTATTGAGTGTCTTTTCATAGTGCTACTCCCTTAGTCTCTGCTCATTGGTGCAACTTTGTCCACTATGAAAGAAGCCTCTTTGTCATGGATATAGAGTGAGGGCTTCAATGTTCGGTGGCAGTTGGCATGACAGTGAGATTGGGTACTCTAGGATTTATTGAAGTTATTTGCATAAGTCAAATATTATTTTGTATACCTTCCTTCTGTTGAGTAGTCAAATTTCATGCTCTCTAGTGGCTAGATCCCATTGTACTATTATCGGAAGTACTATTTGCAATCGTATCAAAGTGGGAGTTTTTTTCTTATTTTTGAATCATAATACATCTTTGTGTCTTTTTTTTTGTCCTCCGTGTACTTCTTTTGATACATGCATAGTCATGTTATAGGTTATACTTCCCTAAGGAGGAACTCCCCTTGAGTAGAAGAAGTACTAGAATCACAGTCTCGATTACACCCTCTATAGTTTGGCATGTCTAGTCGGACCCTTGTATGTACTATGTAAGATATATGTATATAGTAAAACAAGCATTTGTTGTTCCCCTTGTGTTTTTCTTTAGTATTTGAGTCTTGTTGGGAAGCATACATGATCCACACTAAAGGTGATCTAGAATCTCACCATGCACCTAAGAGTTCCAAGCAGTCAGCTCAACCTTTTTCGAGCCAAGTCTACGGTCCAATAGACACTCTTCTTCCTTTAAATTTGACTATATAATTGATCCCTACACAATCTCAAAAGAGAAATCTAGGAAGACATTAGATTTTGCTTTAGATACATCTGACAAGGCCTAAGCACCCATGGAAGACCTTTTGAATTTACACTCTAGATTGAATATTCTAATCCTACTTTTAAGGGATCAGCTTATCTGCATAAAAAATGGAATGATCTACATCATCACACAAAACCTACAAAGGCTAAGAAGTTGCCTCACTAGGACCACCACTAGGCTATCCACCTGTAAAAAGAGGCAAAAAAGTATCATACACATCTTTGAAGCTAACAGATGTCTCCGTCATACATGAAAGTAAAGGTTGAATAGCATCTTCCACAAAAATAACATCATGGCTAAGCAAAATGCATTTAGTTTATGAATGATACAGTTGATATCCTTTGCTTTAAGAAGTATACCCAACAAAAATACATTTTACTACTTTATCATCCAATTTCCTGTGATGTTGTTCACGCACTAATGCATACGTGAGACAACCAAAAACACGTAGTTGTGCAACAGATGGCTTACAACATGCCAACCCTCATATGGAGTTATACACTGCAATGCTTTAGTGCGACATATGTTAAGTACATATGCTACACAGTATATAACGGCCTCAAGCCAAAAACTATGTGGTAAATCTTGACTCTTGACTATACACCTTGCCATCTCCATGAGTGACCTGTTCTTCAGAGAGAAACTCCATTCTGATGAGGTATATACGAGAGTGTACACTCATGTTTTATCCCGTGTTCATCCAAAAATGCATTAAAGTCAAAAGATATATACCCCTCCCCCTTGATTAGAATGGAGGGTGTCCATTTTACATGTTAACAGATTTTTAGCCAAAACCAAAAACTATTTGAAGCACATAAACACTTCCAACTTTGCTTTCAATGGATATACCCATGCATGCCTAGAAGAATCATCAATGAAAGTCACGAAGTAAAGATAGTTTTAAAAAGAAGGTGTCTCCATAGACCACAAACATCACTATGTACAAGCTACAATTTCTGAGTAGCTCGAACTAAACCATCTTTTGGGAGGGATGAATTCTGCATTTTGCCCAAAATACAGCCTTCACAAACATGTGTACTGGGTGCCTCAAGTTTGTGTAAAGAGGACACCATTTCAGATTTTTGCAGGCATAGCAAAGTAGCAAAATTGAGATGACCAAAGTGTGCATGCCAAAGCTTTGCATCTGACATATGCTGAATCATTCATAGATTTTTCATAGTCTTTGAGCTTATAGAGCCCATGATATAAAATGCCAGATGCAATACTCACATTTCAAAGATCATGAATAGTACATTTTTCATCAACAAATTTCACAACCAAGAAAATCTTGGCTAAATTTGAAACTGATAACAAACTCTTCTTGATCCTTGGCACAAATAGAGCATCCGGCAATGTGAAAGAACTACCATCAGCAGTAGTCAAAATGATCTTACCAACTCCCATGATAGGATAAGAGGATTTGTTGGCACATGTGATAGTATTCCCTATAGGGGCAGGATCGAGTGAGGAAGAAACCGTGCTATGAGATAATATGTTTGGTTGCCCCACTATCAAAGTACCAAACATCTAAGTCTACTACAGACATACACTATTCAAGAGAGGATGGGTCATAACTACAAACAATAGTAAACACCCATTCTTCATTCTGCACTAGATTAGCACACTCTATTTTTGGTGTAGCGGCCTCTGCAACAACCATTCAAGCCTCTTTTTTCATTGCCTCTTTTGCAGCCACTTTTGGAAAATTCTTTATGACATGATCATTTTCTTTATAGTACTTGCAAAACAATTTTTGCTTTTGTGTTTGCTTCTCTTCCCTGTCTTCCTTCTTTGATTGTGCAGAATTAGCAGATTTTTGCTTACTAGTAGAAGAGCTCCACTTACCTTTGCCCTTCTGACTAGCTAGGAAAGCTTGATCTACAACATGCATAATGGACCCTTTCTACCTAAACTAATCTTCCTGCAATAAAACAAAGACTAACTCCTCAAATGTTAAGGTGTTTGGATTTTCTTTCATCATCAAACAAATAGTAGAAGCAAAACGCTGGTATGAATTGGGAAGACCATTCAGAATAGTCTGCACAAGTGAACTATCAGGGATCACTATGTCTGCACATAAATTAGTTATACACTTCAATTAGATGTGTAAAAATGTTTCCTCGTCAATTCACACCAGGTTGTGAGCTCTGAGCATATTCTTGTGTCCTTCTCTTCCCAAAATATAAGGTTTCTTAAACCTTTGCAAAGTACAAGTTATCTGTTTTGATGCAAACATTTGAAAATGATGTTCCAAAGGACTTGGTGGTTCTCTATGCATATTGGGAAAGCTTAAAAAGTATATTAAGCATCCTGTGACATTAGATAGTGTAGAGACAAAAACCTCTTATCTCTACATACTTCCCATCACCTCTTCACACCAAAGAGTTAGAAAAGTCATGAATTTATCCAAATTGAGAAACTCAAGCACCAAAAGTCAAGGTAGAAAGAAGCGCCAGAAATAAAGAAGATGAAGAGTTACCTTGGAAGGTGAAGAGTCACTTGAAGTGTATCGGCTGGTACATTAGCATATAAGGACCACTCTGCTCATACCCAAGTAGAGAAGGAGAAGGGAGAGCACCCCCATGCTTTAGAAGATTCATATCTTTTTAGGAGACCTAAGGCTACATATCTTATCTATACTCTCTCTATATTAGGCTCCTTCTTACATAACCTATTTTGTTGGTTGTTTCATGTACTTCCCAAATTTTAGTCCTTTTCTTATCTTACTAGTGTTAGAAAGCTATTCAGGTCATATTTTGGCATGCCAAGTTATATTTTATTCTCTATGTAAATCTCTATCTATGTGTCAAGTCAATTGAGTATGTGTAACATGTTTGGTTTGCAAAGACTATTTGGTATAGCTACACATCTGAGTGGTTATTGTATTTCAATGGAAAGATAATGAAATCTTGTTTCTATAGAAAACGTTTCAACATCATTGGACATAGGAATCATGAGATTTACACAATTCTATATGTGTTTATCAAGCCTATTCACTGTGTAACAGGTATTTCATTTTTCTAGGCATTCTTTGCTATAGCTACCAATTACCAAATGGAGGATGCTAGCTTATTAAAAATATAAGGAAGTATAACCTCTATAACCAAATGTTTCTCTTCGTTGGATACGTGAATTAGGAGAAATATCCAAATTTCGTGTTGCATGTATAAGTGTAGATTCTAGAACATCTTTTCTAGCATAGATCATGTCCCCTAGATGTGATTGGTTCTCTTAGCTTATCTATTCTAATTGAATGATTTAAATTTCAAATAGGAGTTGATTTCATCCAAATTATTCTCATAAAAGTCACATAATGATATCTATGTCCATTTGGGAGTTATGAATAAAAGAGAGAAAACAAATCTTTGAATATTGTTACAAATCTTGTTGGTATAAGACCTAGGTATTTTGGACATTATGGAAGAACCAAAATTCTAAATGCTTTGAAAATTATAACACTAATAGTATGGTTAGAGATGAATTTGATATCCAAAATCAGAGGAATAAGAGATCTTTTTGTATGTCAAATGCTCTATGCTAGCTAGAATCTGTCTAATGTACACATTGGCTGTTCTTAGACAATCCAAATTTCAATATTTTTCTTGGACTCGATACTAGTATGAACTATAATATACACAATTTCAAAGAATTTTTATTCTTCTTTCATAATTAGAAGGAATTCTTGATTTATAAATGCATTGTTTGTAGGTACACCAAATCCTAGGTTTCGAAGAGAGGAACTCCTCAGTTTCAAAGACTCATTCAATGAATTTGAAGTTAAAACTTTATAGACAAACTAGTACAAGATTTAATCTAGATTTGTGCATGAAGAATTTGCAGTCTAGGTATTATTTGATTAATTTAAGGTGTTTAAAAAGACGAACCTTTACATTTCTAAAATTGGTCATCGAGCATTAGGCCCTTGTAAAGAATAAGTCATAGAATTTTGAGGAAACGTCCAATTCAAGTGATTTTTGGACTAATGATAACTTGTGGATTTTAGTATGATGGTAAAAAATGTGTGAAATTTTGCATTAGTTGAAGGTGAATAAAAATAATATTCATTATCCTTTTGTTTTGGAGTTTTTGTGTAGGGAACATTCTTGAAAGAACACCATCTCCCATAGTTTTCTACAAGATTATTTGATATGGAGTGATCAAAATGGGCTATTCATGAACTAGATATATGTATATTGATGGTTGGTGTAAGTCTTCAATCACACATATGAGACTATGCGCAAATTTTTATAGGTATATATAATGCCTTGTGAGCATGGAACAAAAGAACTTTTCTCTTTTTTCTCCACACATATATTGTAGATTAATATAAGTCATATCAATGCCTATTCTTGTGAGTTATATTGGATACTAAATGCATCTTTCTACTCTATATGATTTAATTTATCACACCATTTATTATCTCTAGTTGAGCTGATATCTTCTTATCTTCCTTTTAGTGTATTTGTTAAACTCACATGTTGATTCTTCATTATGTTTAAGAGTGTGAGAGTAGTATTGGTACGTTTTATGGATATTGGTAGTTCCTATTGATATATTTTGGTAGTGATGTGTGTTAAAGCTATTGGAGTTTGAGGTCTGTGGAAGCACACAAACAGCATAAGGAAGAAGAAGAAACTTAGAGCACAACACACAATACTAAATGTATTACCACTAGAATGTACAAAGTTAAGTAACCCATATAGGCATAGATACAAGCCGGGGAAAAAGACTCCTAAAGAGGGAAAAAAGTGCCCCAACAGTCCTAGTGTGTTCACACACATCATGACCTAAATATATCAACAAATCCCCCTTGGGAATGATGCAGTGAACAAGGAGCTAGCACTCATGTGTAAGGGAGTGCCAAGCTATGTGGAATCCATCCACAAAAGAAAGTAAGCCCAAAGTTTTGCGGAAAAATTCAAACGTCTCCCTAGGTAGAGCCTTCGTGAAAAGGTCTTCAAGGTTCTTGTGTGTGGGCACTTACGCCAAGTTGATCTCTCTAGTAGAGGGGCTCTCCCTAACATAATGATAGTGCATCTCAATGTGCTTAGTGTGAGCATGGAACAGAGGGTTCCTCACAACTACCAATCTGCTCTGACTGTCAGTGAAGTGGTCGCAGAAGACTCACCAACACCCAAAGCATCCATAAGGCATTTGAGACACACACTCTCAAAAGTTTTTGGGAAAGCTGCCCTATCTTAAGCATACCATTCAATGAATCAATCAATCACCTAAAAGTAGATCAAACTAGATCTTCATTTTTTCTAGATTGTAGGAAAGTGAATTGATTTTCTTCAACAACTAATCCCGCCTTCATTTGAATTTCAGATCCACTTTTAGAAGTCATGGAGCACTTCAAATGTCTAAATAAAGACTTCAAATCACTTGTACATTACATGGAATAAAAATACATACACTTGTGGCCATCATTGTCTTGTTCTTTCATTTCTCTCCATCATCTTCTTTAACAACAGTAAACTTGTAGAGGCTGCTGCTCTCTCTACGGACATCCAAAATGAATGAATAGGCATTCATTGGAAAGTTATTAGTGTCTCACTTATGTATACTGATTTTCAAAGCATTTTCTTCAGTACATTTGGTAAATTTTTAGTTCTTTTGTCTTGGGTTCTATCTCTACACAGCCCTGAAAAATAGGTGGTACCACTCTTGAGTGTCAAGTTCATTCCAAAAGCATATTTTGGTTATATCTTGTAGTCTTGTGCATTTGGTACACTCAAACCTATGTCTATAACTCCAATTGTAATCATGTTGGCTGCTATGAGCATTTGAAGTTGATTGTTTCATCCAGAGATTGCAAGTTTTTTTGAGCTACTTAATGGACAAACCTATCTATTTTGTATCGAGTCCCTCTCCTTGATGCTCCAAAGTACAAAGTGAATTTTATTGTACTTATCACATGCCTATAAGATCTATTTTAGTCTTCATAAGCTCAAGGGTTGGTCCTACGCAGGTTGGCTAGACCGAACTTCATCGCTTTGCAACTCACTTTTGTACCTCTTAGAAGCTTCTGCCAGTTCTATCAATGTGTATGTATGTTTGTGACTCTATGTTTGTATATGTGTATGAATGTTTTTCTATATGTCTCTATGTATATGTTTGTGTATGTGTATGTTTGTATGTGTGTTTGTGTGTGTATGTTATGTGTATGTTTGTATGTGTGTTTGTGTGTGTATGTTATGTGTATGTTATGTGTATGTTATGTGTGTCTATGCATGTGTATCTATATGTGTGTATGTGATTTTATGTGTGTGTATGCATATGTGTGTATGTTTATATGTGTGTATGCATGTGTGGATGTACGTATGCACTTGTGTGTATGTATGCATGTGAGTATATTTGTGTGTGTATATGTGTATGAGTGTGTCTATGTGTGTATATGTGTATGTGTGTATGTCTATGTGTGGTATGTATATGTGTGTGTATATGTATGTGTCTGTATGCACATGTATGCACGTGTATGTATAGTGTGTATGTGAGTGTATGTGTGTGTATGTACGTGTGTATATATGTGTGTACATGGATATGTGTGTATGCATGTGTGTATGTTGTATGCATATGCATCTGTATGCATGCGTGTGTGTGTGTGTATGCATGTGAGTGTATGTGTGTGTATATGTGTATGTGTTTGTATATGTTTATGTGTGTATATTTGTATGTGTGTGTGTGTGTCTATGTGTGTGTATGTGTGTAAGTGTGTATGTGTGTATGCATTTATGTGTGTGTCTATGTGTATGTGTGTGCATGTGTTTGTAGGTATATGTGTCTGTATGTTTATGTGTGTGTGCATGTGTATATATATGTGTGTATGTGACATTATGTGTGTATATATGTGTATGTGTGTGTATGTGTGTGTATGTGTGTATGTATATATGTCTGTGTATGTGTACATGTGTGTATGTATGTATGTATGCATATATTTGTGTATGCATGTATGTGTATGTATGCATGTGACTATATGTATGTGTGTGTATATGTGTATGTGTGTGTGCCTATGTGTGTGCATGTACATGCATGTGTATGTGTATGTGTGTGTGGTTCTATATTTGTGTATGTACATGTGTGTGTATGTGTATGTGCATGTATGTGTATATGTGTGTGTATGTGTGTGTATGTGTGTGTATGCATGTGTATGTATATGTGTGTATGTGATTGTATGTGTGTGTATGCATATGTATGTGAATGCATATATGTGTATATGTATGTATGTATGTATGTATGTATGTATGTATGTATGTATGTATGTATGCATATGCATATGTATACATTTATTTTCTATGCATGTGAGTGTATGTGTGTGTCTATATGTGTATATGTGTGTTTCTATGTGTGTATGTATATGTGTCTATGCATATGTGTGTATGCATATGTGTTTGTATGTGTGTATGTATGTGTGTATGTGTGTATGTATGTGTGTATGTATGTGTGTGTATGTGTATGTGTGTCTATGTTATGTGTATGTGTGTTCATGCATGTGTATTTATATGTGTGTATGCATGTGTATATGTGTATGTGCGTATTCATATCTGTGTGTATGTATATATGTGTGTATGCATGTGTGTATGTATGTATGTATGCATATGCATGTGTGAATGTATGTAAGCATATGCATGTGTGTATGTATGCATGCATATGCATGTTTATGCATGTGTGTATGTATGCATGTGAGTGTATGTGTGTGCATATGTGTATATGTGTGTGTCTCTGCCTGTGTATGTATTTGCATTGTATGTATGTGTTTGTATGTCTTTGTATGTGTTCATCCTCTCATGCTCTCTTGCTCTCTCATTCTCTCTCTCTCTCATCGAATCTTGACACCAATGTGCTAAGAGAATTTTGAATTTGTTTTTGCATCTATAGGATGTTTGTGTATGCCATGCTTTTGCATCATAAGCAGTTTTCAACATGGCATGTAGCAGCTCTACTCTGCGACACTACTAGCTTCATTCACTAATACCGTCGCATAAGCAATGGTGATCCTTGCTTATGGAAGTGGGCCCTTCTTTATTCTTTTGCATCTCTTATGTGATAGTCACTAGATAGGGTTTCACATAAGAGACACTACACATTTTATTTTTAGTTGGGGGCATCCCTAGGCCCCCTTATTTCTTGTGCTGGAAATACTTGATCAAACATTCTTATATTTCAAGTAATTTCCTAAGATGGTTTATTATTTTCAAAGAAGTTAATTTTGAGATCCAAATTAGGCTAGGCAACAAACACCATTGGTGGCCAATATTCAATATGGTGGAAAAACTATATTGGTATGGAGAGATTCAAAACCTTCTCAACTCTAAAGATTTCGTACAAGGATTTCTCCTTGGGAGAAGAGGCAACTGCTTTTTATTTGTCACACATGTTTGATTAAGAAAGGAAGCTCTTGCAAGGTGGGCCAAGATGATAAAGTTCTGGATATGAAGCACATGAAGAAGGGCATCCAAATGAGAAGAAATGGGCTCCTTGGATTCTATACAAGGGGATTTGGTGGCGTAGTGTATTTGGAGATGTACTGCACGTTTTTAGGATGAGAGTTCAAATTTTCATTGAATTATGTCTTGAATAACTCTTTCAAGCTTTTGAGCACGAAGAGGACATTTCCCAAAGAATTCTATATTTGCCAAATTTTTTCTCTACCCATAACACACGGAGTACCAAGCTTAAATTTCCCAAGACGTGAATAAGATTCATTTGAGAAGAAAAGCTTAAACTATGATAGATAATATTGATGATAATAAGAAGTTTGGGCATCAAAACTGAATTGCGTGTCATCCTTTTGTGGTCCCCGTACTATATACAAAATGGAAATAGATGTTTCATCTTGTGCTTGCATTTGTTGAACTTAAAAGTCACATTCTTTGATATCTTGTTGAGATAAATTAGAGTTTGCTCCACAGCAACTGAAAATGTTATCAATGGATACATTCATGTATAAAAAAAACCTCCATGCTCATGCAAAGTATTATCCAATTTCATCCTTTACGGAGGAAAAATGGTTTCGCCAAATGTAAAAAGTGAAAATATTTTTCTTATTTAATAAAAGGAGGGTAATCATGGAGTTTGTAAAACTTTGGAGAGTGGATGTAGATAAAGTTAAATATACGTTCTTTGAAGTAGTGAAAAATCACACGCACATAATCTCATTGCCAAAACACTTCACTTTATATTAATAGAGTTTGAAATCAAATTCCTCTTGGTGGATGCCAAATTTCTTGTTTTCACTTTAATGGTTGAAGGGCTTCGATATGCACGTAACCAATGGAAAAAAAGAAAATGCCAACATACCCAGTATCATAATGATAAGAAAGAAAATGATAATCTCCATGCAGTGGTGATGCCTTGCTCATAAATGCAAGTGCGTTGGAAGTTTTCCAAGAGCGGGTGTGCACGTACAAGCAATGAACAAAAGGATGTGCATGTGACGGTGCTAAAACAAACCAAGAAACATCAATTGAAAAATGCTTCGGAGAAAATAGAATTTTAAAATAGATATAAAAGTTGCACAATATTGGTACAATCTTCTTTTTTTTTTAATAAAAGGAAGTTCGGCCTTAGCCTAATCTCCCGGACTTTGATTAAAATAAAGAGAAAAAGTTACAAGTGAATGAATGGGACTAGTGCCCATGGGACCCCCCAAATCCCACCATGCAAGGGAGGAGTATGGCTAGCTAGAGGGCATTACAAATGAGGCGGATAAATTTATCATCACCCTCATGTGGGACCCATTTTGGTTTTAACTTGTTGTTTTCAAGGAGATAAATACAGTGATGTCTAAACGGTGGAGATCTCTTATCTCGGGAGATTCTTTTACCTAGGAGAAACAAGGATTTCTCGATCAACCATTCCTTAGGAGTTTGGCCAAAATTGATAACACATCGCTCCCTCCAAATCTTCCAGAGAGTCTCACCTTTGATGGCATTCCACAGCCTTGATGAGCAGCCGACCGCCTCACCCAACATCACCTGTTGCCAATTGATGGTACAATCTTCTTGCATGTGCTTTCTCGAACTTGTCTTGAAACATGTATTTCTAAGCATTTTATTTTTCTCCAAAGAAAAATATTTATAAATAGATTACGGGAACGCTTTTTTGTTCTTAAACAAGTGCCATAAAAAGGCTTTCCCTATTTTCATCTGTAGAGACATGAGTTCGCTACACTAGAGAAGGCATACCCGCCCACGTTGCAGCTGGTATGTCTTCTCTAGTGCGACATAATCGAAGTTTAATCAGTTTCAAAGTTCAATACTCTATAGACGATACATCACTCATCTCATCGAAGTTAAAGAACTGCAGAAAGATAGATCTGCCCATAGCACATTGCTGCTGCTATGTCTTCTCTTGTGCGACATACCCACTCACATTGCAGCTGAATGTCTTTCTAGTGCGACATACCCACCTGCGCTGTAGCCGATACGCCGGAATGGAGAAGTGATGCGTTATATAGAGATATGTGTGTCGTCACTGCCCATCCTTTCGTATGGGCAGGCAATTGACGAAGAATGTGGTTCTGCTGTACATTGACTTCTTAAATGGGAACACCGATTACAATCGTAAAATAATGGTAGAAGGTGAGCTTGACAGCAACACCCACAAAAGAAAACGCGGATCGGAAGTCCCACAAAAGCTTTAGCGCGTCATCGCAGGTGATTTATCACTAATTGCACGTCAAAATGCTCGCGTACCGCACGAACATTGTACTTTACAGCACACACATACAACACAATACATTCAATCCCAATCAGATGGAGAAAGGCTTCCGGCACGGTTTCGCGTCCGATTGCACGTCTCATGTCCAAAACCATGTTTGGGGCGACAACGTCCTTTGGCGGCATGTGAGCTGACAACCCCCCCTCTCAGTGCTATGGTTGGGTTGTCCGACTGCATGTGCTGTACACACATATGAATTAAATAATCTGTTCTTCATTCTTCGTCTAGTCTTGGCCTCGGCATTGGGTTCGTCGCCACACACTTTGAAGTAATGAATTCGTTGATGGAGCATGGTAACTCGGACCGACTCCGACGTCCATGCTACGAGCCAACCTTCCATAATAATGGGACTCTTTTTTTTTTTAAATAAAAGGAAGTTCAGCTTTAGCCTAATCTCTCGGAGGCTTACACTTCAACTTGTATATCCATTTAGTACCAATTGTGTTCTTGCCATGTGGCAAGTCACATAAAGACCAACTACCATTCTTCATTATAGAATCATATTTCGGATTGCATAGCAGCCATTCATTTTTCTGAATTTTGTGCTTCATGAAATGAAAGAGGCTCATTCTCATCACAGAGACTAGATGCAGCCATAGCATAGCAATCTGATGCAAAAGAGGCACTTTGATAGCCTCAACGAGTACGATATGATAGAGATGCATCTAATTTGCTATCATGCAAAGTCTACACCAACCATATTGGCATAGTTTTTGCCTGTTCAATATTAGGTCTCTCATCAATAAGAGCATCATGTAAATCTACATCAGAAATGGAATGATCTACATCATCACATGAAACTTGCAAAGGTTGAGATGTTGCCTCATTAGGACTAGCACTAGGCTCTCCACCTATAAAAAGAGGAAACAATGTATCATACATGTCTTTGGAGTTAATCAATGTCTCCTTCGTAAATGAAAGTAAGGGCGGAATAACATCTTCCACAAAAAGAACATTACGTCTAACCAAAATGCATTTTGTCTATGGATGATATAGGTGATAGCCTTCGTTTTCAGAACTATATCCAAAAAAATACATTTTACAGCTTTATCATCCACTTTTCTACGATGTTGTTCAAGTACTAATGCATATGCTAGACCACCAAAAACATGCAGATGTCCAACAAATGGCTTGCTACCATGGCAACCCTCATATGGAGTGATAGAGTACACTGCTTTAGAGGGATACCTGTTACGTACATATGGTGCACACATGACAACCTCAAGCCAAAAACTATGTAGTAAAGCTTGACTCTTGACCATACACGTAGCCATCTCCATGAGTGACTTGTTCTTCCATTTAGCAACTCTATTTCTGCAAGCATAGCAAACTAGAAAATTTCGATGACCAAAGCGTGCATGCGAAAGCTTTGCATCTGACATAGCTTGCAAATCATGTACTACACATGTTGAATCATTCAGAGATATTTCATATTCTATGAGCTTATACAACCCACAACATAAAATGCCAAAAGCAATAATCACGTCGCCATTTGACAAATGATGGACTATACATCTGTCATCAACAAATTTCACAACTAAGCCAATCTTGGATAATGCAGAAATCGAGAACAGATTTTTCTTGATCCCTGGCACAATTAAAAGCATCTAACAAAGTGAAAGAACTACCATGAGCAGTAGTCAAAATGATCTTACCAAATCCCATGATAGGATAAGAGGAGTTGTTGGCGCATGTCACAGTCTTCCCTATAGAGGCAGGCTCGAGTGAAGTGAAGAAAGTATGCTATGAGGTAATATGTTTGGTTGCACCACTATCAAAATACCAAACATCAGAGTCTACTACAGACATGCATTGCTCATGAGAAGATGGGTCAAAACTGCAAATAGTAGTAAACACCCATTCTTCTTCCTACACAAGATTAGCACACTTTGTTTTTGGTGTAGAGGCCTCTGCAATAACCATTCCAGCCTCTTTCTTCATTGCGTCTTTAGCATCCAGTTTTGGACAAATCTTAATGACATGATCATTTGCTTTATAGTATTTACAAAATAATTTTTGCTTTTGTGATTTCTTCTCATCTTTGTATTCCTTCTTTGAATGTGCAACATTAGTAGATTTCTACTTACTAATGGATGAGCTCCATTTACCTTTTGTCCTTCTAACTAACTAGGAAAGCTTGATCCGCAACATTCATAATAGACCTGTTCTGCCTAAAGTGATCTTCCTGCAATAGAATAGAAACTAACTCCTCAAATGGGAAGGCATTAGGGTTTCCTGTCATCATCAAACCAAGAGTAGAAGCAAAACTCTGATATAAGTCAGGAAGACCATTCAGAACAATCTGCACAAGTGAACTATCAGGAAAGACTTCATCAGCAAAAATCAATTGTTCCTTCAAATCCTTGATCTTTGTCAGAAAACTCTCCATTGAATCACCTTCATTCATATGCTCACTCTCTAATTGTTTTTAGAGGTAAGCAAGACAAGCCTCATTCCTAGCCTGGTACAATGTGGTAAGTGTATCCCAAGCATCCTTAGCTATTCTGCAAGAGTGAATGTGAGCAATAATGGCACGTTTGATAGACAAAGCTATCAATCCATGTGCCTCAGCATCTTTGCCATCCCAACAAATTTACTCTATAGTAGATGCAATAGAAACAACAACACAAACAGGAGTGTAGAGAATATCACCATCTTCGACTCCTTCTACATCAGCTTTAGTACATGCAGTTCTAATAGTTGCAGGTGTGATAGGATGTTTTCCATCACCTTGCACAATGTTCCATAGTCCTTTTGCAACCAATATATGTCGCATCATATAAGCCCATAACGGGTAGTTGGTACCATCCAACTTATCCTGAAAAGCCACATATAGAATACATCACTTCTTTTAGCCATAGCCAATGACTAAAATATTTTGAATTCTATTAAATTTGTAGTAGACTTTGAGATGCTTATATTGGCGAACCAAAATTGGTATATACCTTTGGCATAAAAAGATGAAATAGCCTACACAAACACTGGGATAGTGCGTTCGGAGGCCGAAACGAGCTTACAACATGATTTCGGCACCACATAGTGAACTGTTTTGATCTCCAAAACTTCTTGAGTATGCTCACCAAAATTCGTGTGATTCTAAGACTACAAGTGGAGGGGTGTCAATGATGCCCTAGATCAAGCGACAACCTATGTTAATACCAATTGTTGGAGTTAGAAGTCTGCAAAAGCATGCAAACAACACAAGGGAAGAAGAAGAAGCTTGAGGCACAACACACAATATTGAATGTATTACCACTAGAATGTACAAAGATAAGTAGCACGTTAGGGCAATAGGCGTATATACAAGTCGGGGGAAAAACCTCCTAAAGAGGGAAAGAAGTGCCCCGATGGTCCTAGGGTGTTCACCCACATCACTACCTAAATATATCAACATAGAGTAGGACCGCCGAGGCAATTTCTTCTTTCTGTAGGAGGTTTTTTTCCCCTAGCTTCTATATATGCCTATTGCCCTAATGGATTACCTATCTTTGTACATTCTAGTGGTAATACATTCAATATTGTGTGTTATGGTTTAAGTTTCTTCTTCTTCCTTGTGTTCTTCGCATGCCTCCATAGACCTCAAACTCCAATAATTGGTACCAGAGCACATTATCGTTTCATCTAGGGAATTCTCAACACCTATCTGATCACACTCTTAGAATTGCACAAAATTTGCAAAGCATACTCAGAATCACGATTTGAGCTCATTTCGGGGCCCGAACACACTATCATAGTGTTTATGTAGGCTATCTCATCTTTTTATGCCATATATATATATATATATATATATATATATATATATATATATATATATATATATATATATATATATATATATATATATATATATATATATATATATATATATATATATATATATATATATATATATATATATATATATATATTTGCATTATGGCATTTTAGTTAGTGGCCATGGCTGAAAGTAGTGAAGTATTCTATATGTTGTCTGTTGAGTATAAATTGGATGGTATGAATTACACATTATGGTCTTATATGATGTGTCATGTATTGGTCACCAAAGGAATGTGGAATATTGTGCATGGTGTTGAAAAACATCCCATTACACCTTCAAGTATAGGTAGTAAAGCTGATGCAGACGGCATCAAAGATGGTGATATTCTATAGATTCGTGTTTGTGCTACATTTTTTGTTGCATCTACTATAGAGCAAATTCATGGGGATGGCAAAGATGCTCAAGCACATGCATTGATAGCCATGTCTATCAAACGTGCCATTATTCCTCACATTCACTCTTGCAAAATAGCTAAGGATGCTTGCAATACACTTACCACTTTATATCAAGTAGGGAATGAGGTTCTTGTTGCTTACCTCTGAAAACAATTGGAGAGTGAGCACATGTATGTATGTATTTATGTATGTATGTATGTATGTATGTATGTATGTATGTATATATGTATACTCACAATTCACTTCTGCAGACTGTTCTGAATGGTCTTCACGATTCATATGAACTGAATGGTCTTCGCAATTCATATGAGAGTTTTGCTTCTAGTTTTTTTTTAATGATAAAATGCAATCCAAATGCCTTAACATTTGAGGAATTAGTCTCTATTCTATTGCATGAAGATCAATCTAGGTAGAATAGGCCCATTATGCGTGTTGCAGATCAAGCAGTTAGAAGGGCAAAGGTAAATGGAGCTCTTCTACTAGTAAGCAAAAATCTACCAATTCTACACAATAAAAAAATAATGATAGAGAATACAAGAAAATAAAAAAGCAAAATTTTTTTTGCAAGTACTATAAAGAAAATGATCATTTCTTAAAGAATTGTCCAAAACTTGCTACGAAAGAGGTAGAGAAAAAAGACGTTGGAATGGTTGTTGCAGATGCCTCTACACCGAAAATAGAGTCTACTAATCTTGTGCAGAATGAAGAACAGGCATTTACTACTATTTGCAATTTTGACACATCTTCTCATGAGCAGTGTATGTCTGTAGTAGCCTGAGATGTTTGGTACTCTGATAGTGGGGCAACCAAACATATTACCTCATAGCCCAGTTTCTTCACTTCATTTGAGCCTACCCCTATAGGGAATATTGTCACATGCACCAAGAACACCCCTTATCCTATCATGCAAGTTAGTAAGATCATTGTCATGACTATTGCTAGTATTTCTTTTACACTGTCAAATGCTTTATTTGTGCCAAGGATCAAGAAGAATCTATTATTAGTTTTAACTTTAGCCAAGATTGGCTTGGTTATGAAATTTGTTGATGATTGATGTACAATTCATGATCTGTCAAATGGCAACATGATTATGGCTTTTGGCATTTTATGCCATGGGTTGTATAAGCTCATATACTATGAAACATCTGTGAAGGATTCAACATGTGCAATACATGATTCTGAGGCTATGTCATATGCAAACCTTTGGCATGCACACTTTGGTCATCTCAATTTTTCTAGTTTAATATGCTTGCAGAAATCTAAAATGGTGTCCTCTCTACCCAAACTTGAGGCACCTGGTAAACATGTTTGTGAAGGTTGTATTTTGGGCAAAATGTAGTGTTCATCATTCTCAAAAGATTTTTCAATTCGAGCTACTAAAAAATGGCAGCTTGTTCATACTGATGTCTGTGGTCGTATGCAGCCACCTTCTTTTGAAAATTATCTTTACTTCAAGACTTTCATCAATGATTTTTTTAGGCATGCATGGGTTTATCCATTGAAAGAAAAGTCTGAAGTGTTTATGTGCTTGAAACTATTTTTGTTTTTGGCTAAAAGTCTATCACGTAAAATGGGCACCTTGCATTCTAATTGAGGAGGGAATATATGTCTTCTAACTCTAATGCATTTGTGGTTGAACATGGGATAAAACATCAGTGCACAATGCTATATACACCACAATAGAATGGAGTTGCTGAATGGAAGAACAGGTCACGTATGGAGATGACGAGGTGTGTGATCAAGAGTGAGGCTTTACCACATAATTTCTGGCTTGAGGCTATCATGTGTGAAACGTTTAAACTTAACAGGTGTCCCACTAAAGCATTGTAATCTATCACTCCATATCAGGCTTGGCATGGTCGCAAGCCATCTGTTGCTTACTTGTATGTTTTTGGTTGTCTGGCATATGCATTAGTGCCTAAACAACAATGCAAAAATTGGATGATAAAGGTAGTGAAATTTATTTTTGTTGGATATAGTTCTAAAAGCAAAGGCTGTCATCTAAAAGCAAAGGCTATCATCTGTATCATCCACAGACTCAATGCATTTTGGTTAGCTGTGATGTTGCTTTTGTGGAGGATGTTATTCAACCATTACTTTCATGTACTAAGGAGACATCAGTTAGCTCCCAAAGACATGTATGACACTTTGCATCCTCTTTTTAGAGGTGGAAAGTCTAGTGTTGCTCCTAATGAGGCAACTTCTCAGCCTTTATAGGTTTCATGTGATTATGCGGATCATTCCATTTCTCATGTAGATTTACATGATGCACTTGTTGATGAGAGAGCAGATATTGAGGAGGCATAAACTATGCCAAAATGGCTAGTGCAGACTTTACGTGATAGCAAATTAGATGCACTTCTATCATACCATACTTGTTCAGGCTCTCATAGTGCCTCTTTTGCATTTTATTGTTATGCTATGGCTGCCTCTAGTCTTTGTGATGAGAATGAACCTATTTTGTTTGATGAAGCACAAAATTCTAATATTGGATGGCTGCTATGCAATCAGAATATGATGTTATCATGAAAAAGGGTACATGGTCTTTATGTGACTTGACTTCTAGCAAGAAGGCCATTGGCATAAAGTGGGTATACAAGCTGAAGCCTAAGCCTTATGGAATAGTTGATAGGTATAAGGTTAGGCTTGTTGCAAAGGGTTATGCATAGGAAAGAGGCATTGATTTTGATGAGACCTTTGCACCTACATGTCAAATGACTATTGTTCATAGCATGTGAACACTTGTAGCTCATCATGGTTGGAATGTACATTAATTGGACATTAAAACTGCAATTCTGAATGGTGACTTGCATGAAGAAGTGTATGTTCTATAGCCCTGTGGCTTTGTGCAAAAAGGGCATGAAAACTAGGTGTGCAGGTTAAAGAAGGCATAATATGGTTTAAAGCAAGCACCACATGCTTGGTATGAAAAGATATATGCCTATCAAATTGCAAAAAGCTTTGATAATAGTCCAACTGAGAACACCTTATATGTTAAGCATGCAAATGATGTGCTTCTGATCATTGTTGTGTATGTTGATGACATGCTGCTTACTCATCCTCATGAGAAGCATATTGCTGATTTCAAGGCTGATTTGCATGCCTCATTTGAGATGTCTGATTTGGGGCATTTGCATCATTATTTGGGCATTGAGTTTATGCAAGTTGATGGTGGAATAGCTTTGTGTCAAACGAAATATAATGACACATTATTGCAGTGTTTTGGCCTTGAAGACTACAAAAATATTGCAACTCTTATGGAGACAAGTTTACAATTGATTCTTCATGATGTTGGAGATGCATTTGACGATATTCTCTATCATCATGATGCTACTCGGCCAGATATTCAGTTTTTTGTCTCACAAATGAGCAGGTTTATGCATTGCCCAGGTGTCAAGCATTTGGAGGCATTTAAGTGCATCTTTTGCTACTTGAGTGGTACCCGACTACTTGGATTGTTTTATCCCAAGGGGGGATCACTACAGCTAGATTTACATGCTTTTTTTACTTTGATTGGGTTGGTTGCTATGACACTCGTTTGTACACTAGTGGCTTTTGCTTCATGCTTGGTAGCTCGTGCATATCTTGGTTGAGCAAGACGCAGCCTATTGTGGCCACTTTCAATTGTGAGCACCTCAAATTCGTGGAATTTGATCTCTCTTTTTCTCCTTTTTATATGTGCTAAGCTCTAGGCTTTTACATTTGTAAATTATGTATAAAATATCTTTTACATTAGGGGAAAAAGTGAGCCCTCTTTGGGCCTTGTAAGCAATGGGATTAAAATGCTTAATCCGAGAGATTAGATGGCCATGTTGATACCACTATAAAAAAATACATGTAAATCTTTGAGCAACCATGACCCTTGGATTTTCTAGATCAAAGGTTCATATTTGAATGCTTGACATTATAGAGAGAGGAGGCATTAAATTTCGTGGGAGATTCAACATTCTCTGCAGAAATTCCATGCGTTGGATCATGCCAAACCCAATGGCTAAGTGCAAATGGCGCGGATCTTCAAATTTCAGAGGCTTTAGAACCCTTGGATATCATGAAGATCCAATGCTAGGCATTGAAACGTGCATTTCCGCCATGGGGGAGGCTTAGGGCCGTTGGATGCGCTAGGAGATCTAATGGAGGACATGAAAAGGCGCCAATCCAAGTTGGGGAGGGCCTACAGCCATCGGATTTCAAGCTAATCGGATGGAGGAGATGCAAAGGCGCCTTTCTTTATGAAGGGCCATCAAGGCCATTGATCTTTAAGTGCATCCAAGGGATAAGAATGAGGGTGCCTTTTTCCACATGAAGCTCATTGATATCCATTGGATTTCCATTGAATCCAAGGGCCAGAAAGTGATGCCGCCCTGACTTTTGCACTTTAAGCTTAGCCTTTGGATCTTTGGGCCCATCTAAGGGTTTAGGTTCATTCACGTGAGATCTCAAACCATTAAAGGCAAAGAAACCACCAAATGAAGGTAGTTTTTGTCCCTTTGACCAAGGAAAACCAAGGGAAGCCTATGCCTAGCCTAGTTGATTAAGGCAATAGACTGTGGCCACTCCCTTCTTCCTATTGGTGGAGCACTAATCACTCCTTGAGCTAAAATGCCCAAGGAGGGCTCAGTTTTTCCCTAATGAAGAAAAATACAATAAATGAGGATAGGTACAAGAATGCTTCAATGAATATTTTGACATAATCCAAACGATAGCGTTTTTTATCTAGATCAAATCCACCTCATGCATAGTGTAAGCTTGTTGTTTCAATACACACATATACACATTTACACACATATTCATACACATGCATACATACTCACACATGCATATGCATGCATACATCCATGGTTGATAGTTGTCCTTGTCTAGATTTTCAATCTTCTTCATATATTTAGACATGGTGTGCTCTAATTTACTCTTCCAAATATCTTTGATGCAAGAATAATAATGTGGATTGAGAGCTTTATTGTATTAAAACATATGTGATGGATGAATTGATTCTTTGCATGGAGGCTTCCCTTGATTTGAGCTATAAGCATTTGAGCTTGAATCAATAGCTTCTATTCTCCCAAAGCATTCAATAGTGGATAATAACAAGCTTCCCTATGTAGCTTGAGGCATGAATGGGCTCACACATATACTCAGAGATACCTCCACTCACTCAGTTAAATGTTTCTCAGACTTCCTATGGAATGAACGAAAGAGATTTTTGTCACTCAAACAAGACTATTAGGTCTTACTAACAAAACTTATCGCACTAAAAGTAATCACTTCTACTTAGACAACCAATTTCTCCAAGAGAGAATACTCATTGCCTTCGTTAAACACACAGTAAAAGGCCACTGTCCACTCCAAACATATTTTCTCTGAGAATGTGTCGAGTCAAGACCAGATATTTGAGATAACTTTGGAAGACTATATTAATTTTCTAACAAGCCAAATATTACAAAAAATGGATGATATTTGAAGATGAAACTTGGCTCTAGACTCAACGCTACCTAGGTCCTTTACTACCAAAATAGATATTGATATATGGCTACTCAAATTCGGAAGAAAACACTCAAGCAAGTAGGGGGATCGCTGGCCAAGGATTCTATTATCCTATTCAAATTATTAAATTGATAATACACGTGTGATCTACTTAATTTGAAGTGCTTGGTTTGTATATACAATTTGGAAAATATTCCCTAGAAGGTAGGATTCTCTTTTCCTAGAAAATAGGATTCATTCCACCTAGGTGTGATAAATTATTTATTGAGAGATATGAGGGGTATTACAATTCAAATTGAATGCTTATGCTTGGCTCCTTGCTTCATGATGCTCAAAGTGTCAACAAGATAAGTGGTTAATATACTCCTAAGCTTGGAGCTTGATTTCCAACAAAGGGAGATTTCAAGGTGAAAGGAAACGACAAAGCAAGAGGCCTATATAAGGTATTGCATGTTCCACTATTACCAAGAATCTAACCTCTTTTGGGTAAATGGTAGAAAGATCATATGAAGTGAAGTTCAAGCACAAGGGATGCTTCATAGAAGATTCAAGAAATTTCTATGCATTGATATCCAAAGGTAAGAAATAAGGAATAATGTTTAAACTTGATGTTGTTAGGAGAGCACTAGATTGTGCCCTCTAACTTTGCCATGAAATATTTTGGAATTATACTTGTGATAACAAGATAACCCACACAGGGAAAATAAAAGAGGAATATGCAACTGATACAAGAATTCCCACAACCTAGGATCATAGATATGGGAATAATATATTGAATTACAAGAACTCGGCTTGAGGAAGATGGAATAGGTACAAGACGAAATATACAAGATATCATACTATGAAATTACAAGAGGACAAGACACGATGTCTCAAACACTAGACAAGATTTGAATAAGGAACAAGACTAGAACTAAGACTAGAACTTGGAAAGTACTTCTATAGAGATCGTGATTGCTTGTGTTCTTTTAGAATATCCATACAGTATTGGACCATATCTCTAGCAATTCGGTTCTTCACATGATTTCAAAGTTGTGCATCCATCCTTAGGTGTTGTCCCTAATTTTCAAAGAAGGGAGTGTGCTTGGTGGATGTATGAACATTGTTGTTATAGGCAAACTCTGCAAAGGTAAAATCTCAAACCAATCATTCTGATGGTAGCTAATGGTGTAATGAAGATACTCTTCTAGGACTTGATTCACCCACTTTGTTTATCCATCATTATATAGACAATTCAACTTGGACACCAAGGAGCTTTTAGATATTGTTTCAAAAGCTGGATATGAATTGTGGACCTTATGAACTCACAGTATCATTAATCAATACATGAAGCCTAAAGATGTATCTCAAAAAACATCTAGTAGTGGTTGCACTTGTGATTGATTTGATAGTTGAAATGAAGTTTGTTATCTTCTTGAATATATCCACTGTACCAAGAAAAACATCATACTTATCGGACCTTGGTAGATATGTGAAGAAATCCATAGATAATGAAGACCATCACCTTTCTCAAATACGTTAAGGTTGCAAGAGTCCATGAGTTTTATGACATGTCACCTTAGATCTATTGAAATTATCACAAGTTTAAATACATTTTTGGACTTCCTTCCACATTTGAGACCATCCAAAATGTCCTGCTACAAGGTTATCATGATGTTGTTGAAGTACATGGATTCTAGGATTTTTTAAGGGACATAAAATAGGTTCTTATAATAAACTAGCCCATAATTTTCTTGTCAATCATTTACTAAATCATCTTTCCCTTCTTGAATTTTCTACTTGATATTAGCAAATAAATCATCATGTGGTAGCTCATGAATCTTGTAGATGGCTTAAGGAGATAGCTACTAATTTGAGATATGGTGCCTGGAGTAGTATACTTCCTTTTCGATCAAAGCCTTATTCACCTTTCTTTGATACAAGGTAAGATCTTCTTGACAAGGAACCTAATGGACATTGTTGCCATCTTGGGTAGTATGTGATGATTATTGCATCCAGATTGCATTCTATTGAGGAAATGAATGGTCATAAAGTACTCCAAATTCTTATGATCTATATACATAGTGAACTTATGGGTTGCCCCCTCTAAATGATGTCTCCAAGTATCAAAAGCATCCACTATGGAAAGAATTTCTTTTTCATGGATTTCATTATTTATCTTTGGATGGGAAAAAATCCTTGAATGATATACGACTTGATCTAAGTTTCCATCATCCCTTGTTGAGATAGAATTGTTCCCAAGGCAAAGTGTGATGCATCTATCTCTAAGAAAAAAAGGCTTTCTAGGATCAAGATGAATTAGAATCGGTGCAGTGGTGAATGTTAATTTCAGGGTTTGAAATACATTTTCTACTTTTTTGTTCCAAGATATTTTTTCATTTCCTATAAGCTTGGTATGTGATGCCACTATCTCTGAATATTGCTTGAGGAATGTTCCATAGAACGTAACAAATCCTACAAAACACTGTACATCTCCAACACATGAAGGTGGTTTCCAATCAACGATTGTCTTCAATCTTCTTAGGGTCCATGAAATTCCTTTTTTGATACAATGTATGGTAAGAAGTCTCTATTTCTAATGGAAAGAACATTTCTACAATTTTGGATATAATCTTTTTTCTCTATGCTTCTCAAGAACTATCTTTACGTGATGTTCATGTCTGGACTGGTAATCCAACAACTCGTCGATCCCAGATCTCAGATCCCTTCCCATCTGCCAACTCTACCCTATAGGTATATGCAGATGGAGTAGTCTTCAACTTTAGTTTCTTGACTAAGGAAGATTTAATAACATTATGTGTGGATCCTGTATCAAATAGAACTTTAACGAGATGTCCATGAACTTCCCCACTCATGACAACCAACTCGGTGTCTGGAAACTGATACCCTTTCTGAGCAACTAGGGATAACACCACATCTGGAACATTCTTAACCTTCTTAGTCACTCTTATATTTAAGATGGGTTGTTTATCTCTAGATGGAGGATCCATCTCAGTGTCTGTAGCTAGAAGATCAAAATCTGAAGGAGATGATGGAGTGGATGGCGAGGACTACTGCCTCTCCACCACCATCATTGCAGATATCGTCTTATTCTTCTTACGACACATCCTGTAACCATGCGGACCTAGGCATTCATAACAAAGACCCTCACGACGAGCCTTTTCTTTCTGTTGCTGAGTCAAACTGGATCTTTAAAAAGCTCTATCTGCCATGGATGCACTTACTTTCCTCTTCCCACGACTCGAAGTCTGAATGACATTCATCTGTCTGTTAGATGCTGGAACTGAAACTATAGGCATCTTGAATCTTGTCCAAGTATTCTTTTGTCTAAAAGGCTGCAACCGAGAGCATGTCCCATCCTCATACACCAAAGCAAGTTCTACTACCTCATTTAGGGTGTGGCAGCGCTCCTTGCGCACAAGTGGATGCAACGTCTCCCTAAGCCCAAGAACAAATTTATGCACCTGAAGAAAATCAGGCACCTGATCTAGAATCTTCAACAAGATTTCCCTATATTTGTCTACATACTCCTGCACTGAAAGTTGTCTCTGTTGTAGGAAAAACCATGCATCTAGAGCCCTAGTAAGCTCATCTGGAGGAACAAAATTATTGTAAAATATAACTTTAAAGTCTGCCCAAGTGGTCGGTTCTATCTTGTCTTGCTCTATTTTCCTCCACCACCGATGAGGAACATCCATCAAACTATAAGTGGCATGCTGTATTTTCTGTTTTTCATCCTCAGTATTACAAAGTCGAAAACACTGTTCTCACTTACTTATTCATTGCTCCACTGCATCTGCCGTCCTGGCACTAACTTGTCTGTGGTACATTGGTGGGTTTAAATCTTTCACTTGCCATCTAACATCTCTACCAAAAGAAGCCCCCACATCTGTCAATGGTATTTGTGAACTAGATGGTTCAACAGATCGAACGTCCACCTGCATAGATGTGTCGATGTGTGGCACCTCTGGTTTGTTAATTGTTTGGAGGATCTTCTGAAGGGTATCCTCCATGCCTCTAACTTTAGCATTGAGATTTGTAATCTCCGTAGTATAAGGTCGCTCAAACTCGACCTCTTCCAGGGAGTTACAACCTCATAAGGATTCATTCTAAAAAGAAAAACATAGGACAACTAATAAGTCACATGAATGCAAAGAGGTAATACCAAACTAATTATATTCCTAATTGTTAGATCGCTCATGTAAAACATGAATTACAAGATGTAATCTAGATCCTCTCTCAATCCCATACATTGATCACACAACAAAACCCAAGTCCTATACAAGTCTACATGATGAGAATACAAGCAATGACAAATTCCTAAAATACATCTGGCGATAAGTGCCAACTATAAGCTATACAAACTAATAAATTTCCAAAAACGCTAATAAATGATCCTATACAAATTATCAATCTATTATATGATAAATCCATGTGATTTTTCTCTAAAAGTTACAATTTAAAGTTTTTTATCACTTCCTCTAACTTCTTATGTCAAAAAGTGTAGTACCTACAAAAAGACTAGAACATTAGAAATACTTAAATATATCCAAAAATAATTATTTTTCGTATAAATATAGCGCTAGAAGTTAACTTTCACATCCAAGTGAAATCAAATGAATTGGATCTATTGGATCTATGGTCATGAATTTATGACCAAAACTATGCAAACATATACCTATGTATAGGAGGTCCTCGAAGTGAGACATAGCTCCCAAGATCCACTGCGTAGACCTATCAAATAACTCTAAATTCAGTGAAATTTGGGTCATTGGAAAGCCTATCTAAGCATCTATTTGTACGCCAAGTTTCACTTGAATATCACTCTCCTATTGAGAGAAACAAGCAAACGAGTGTCTGCAACTTTTAAAGTATACACAGATCATCACACATTGAAGTATTTTTGTTCCCAGCCTGATCTTCGGGGGAGACAGGCTAGATGGGCTGAGTTGATGCAAGAATTTCATATAAAAATTCTATATAGAAAAGGAAAAACGAATAGAGTTGCAGATGCATTATCTCGTATTTTGCATTAGATTAGCTTCACAGTTCTTGATAGTGATTTGATCCAAGAGATCAAAGATTCACAGATTGAAGATGATTATTGTCAGTCTATAATCAACAAGTTATCACAAAGTGATAAAGATCAAGCATTCTCAAATTTTCAAGTGGAGCAAGGTTTGCTCAAAAGAAAGGGGAAGATTTGTGTGCCTAATTCCCAAGAAGGGAAGTTTAGAAAAGAGGTTATTTTCCAGAACCATGATCTACCTTGTGCAGGACATCTTGGTATTGAAAAAACTTTGCAGTTGATCAGACGTACCTTTTGGTGGCCAAAGATGGTCAGAGATGTAAAAAATTATGTAAGTCAGTGTTTTAAATGTCAGGTGAATAAAGCAGAGAGAATTAGTTCTCCAGGTCTGCTACAGCCATTGGAGATACCACAGTATTGTTGGGATAGTATTTCCATGGACTTCATAATGGGTTTACCTAGAACACCACGACAGAAGAATGCTATTCTTGTAGTGGTTGATCGTCTGAGAAAAATGGCACATTTTATTCCTACAAAGGAATCAGTGGAGGCTCCGAAAGTCGCATAACTATTTATTCAGAATGTTTATAGACTGCATGGTCTACCTAGATCTATAGTTTCAGACAAGGATCCCAGGTTCACAGGAATTTTTTGGAAACACGTGTTCATTAAGCTTCAAGTTCAACTCAAGATGAGTAGTGGAGAGCATCCACAGATAGATGGTCAGACCGAAAGAGTTAATCAGATACTGGAAGATATGCTACAGGCATATGTTTCAGAAAAGCAAATAGATTGGGATAGTTTTCTCCCATTACTTGAATTTGCTTATAATAGTTTGAAGCAAAAGACTACTAGGCTTGCACCTTTTGAGGTGATCTATGGATTTATTCCACATAGTCCAGCTACCATTGGATTACCTAGGAAATCTCCGAGTGCTTCACAGATTTTGACAGATATGCAAGCTAACTTAAAAATAGCTCAGTTCAATCTCCAGCAAGCTACGAAAAGGATGAAAACATTTGTAGATCGACATCGAACACCACGAACATTTCAAGAGGGAGATCGTGTGTTTTTACAGGTTCCATTTGGTTCATCATTGATAGTGGGTCAGAAACCCAAGTTATCCCCTAGATTTTGTGAACCTTGGACAATAATAAAGAAGATTAGTGATGTCGCATATAAATTGCAATTGCCAAAAAATTGGAAAGTTCACCCAGTTTTCCATGTTAGCAAGTTGAGACCATACATTTCTCGAGATTAGAATTGTGTAGATGGTTTAGTTGATTTAGAAAATAGAGCATCTCAGCTAGATGTGCCATTTCAGGTTCTTGATAAGAGGGAGCGAAAGTTGAGAAATCGCTCCATACCAGAGTATTTAGTAGCATGG
>CM035442.1:133943355-134010855 GCA_020310875.1 Ceratopteris richardii
TGGTGGACTTTCAAAATGGCACATCAAATCATTGTTTCTCGATGGTGATTGCCTAGCATCCAATCACTTTGAATGCATGTTGCTCTCTCATCGGCAATAAAAGTTTGTCGTTTACTAAAAAGAGTTTCTTAGAAACCTTTTGATGCAATATTTCAATGGAAGTGGAGTTTTGATTCTTCTACATGAGGAAATAGTTCTCAATCGTGTCTTTTTGGTGATGGTATGGTGTTGGAAACGTTATTGACATCATTTGGTGGGAAAATACCTTGAGATGAAACGTGGAAGTGAGTTTCCACTTTGTAGCTTTTGCTGTAATCTGTACTTTATTTATGAGGACTAATAAGAGCCTCAACTTGTAGTTTAGGATTAGTTTTATTGCCAAAATTGTGCTAATTGTGCAATCTATGAGCACACATATATTTTTTTCCCATTAAGAAACCATGTTTCTTGCATTCCTAATGAGGAGAAAAAAATGTATCCACCTCAAAATCAGTATAATTATTGGGAAAAGGGGTAGTGTCAATGGGAATGGACATGGGTGGGTGCACATGCACATGCACCAATTTTATTGTTGCCTCGCATACATGGGTGGATGCACATGCACATGCACCACTTTTATTGTTGCTTTTGTTGATTCCTTTCACGTAGATGTACTATGATGGTGTAGGGATCTAAGGAAGCATGAAAATTTCAAAGAATGTATAAATGGAATATAGATAAGTACCTAGATTTTATCTTGGTAATCAAGACTAAGTAGTATCTATTCATAAGGATATCCAATGATCACATGATCAAATAAACCAATTTAATTTGTTTTGATAGTTGCATTTTGATAATCATAAGAGTCCAAGTTTGAATTTATCCATATTTCATAAAAATCCATTTCCTTATTGGATTTTGATAAAAGGTCCATTTGAGATGTGGAACTCATAATTAGTTTAGTAACGGTATGAAATATGGATTAGAAGGAGGATCCACTAGTATAGGACAATGGATACAACTTGCCATTGCGCCATCCCTTCAATGAGCAGGGAGAAAAGGACTCATCATTCATGGATAACATTTATCAATAAGGTAGAAGAGGAAGTAGATATTTTTAGAGGACATTGATATGTCATAGGGAAGATTGGTTCTTTTGAGAGAGAAAAAAAGATCATAAAGAATTTTTATTCTTTTAAGAGAGATTCTATGTCTATACATCTTTCATCATAGATGATTCTATTAGATTGTATGGATATAAAGATCCATACATAAAGAATTATCTTTATTTTCTTTGATGGGCTTCAACTAGATAAAGAAGATCTACTTATTAGCATTGGAAGTCAGAAATTGAATTATGAAGTTTCCATTATAAAGTTGATAGAATTGGGGTTCAAGGTAACTTGATAAAAGGATCAATCTCTTATTGATCTTTAGTCATGAGGATGATGGCATAGCATCATTTAGAAGGAGTGATATTTATGGAATTTTTGAATCTTACTAAAGGGAATGTTTTTTCATTCAAATGGAAAACTTAGGGGATGAAAAAGAATATATTTTGCATCATATTGCTAATAAAAATTCTTCCAATAGAATTTGGTTTAAATTATATGGATGAGGAACAAAGGATTTGATAACCAAAATGGTGGACTTGCATAGACTTGAGAATAGTTTAGGATAAGACTATTCCATGTGAAATAGCATGAGATAATCTATCATTTAAGCTCTATAGGGGTTTGAAATTACTTTCTTTTGGGAATTCGTTCTAATTCTAATGGTTTATTGTTCCCATAGTGTTATTATTCCACCAAGATTACATCATATCTTATGGACAGAGGTTACTTGAATAATGATGATGGGAGTGATAATGCATTAGATGAGTAAGGGAGATAAGAGCCATTTTAAGGGAGATTGTTTTCCACTTTTAACTTTAATTCCCAATGTTTTTGTTAAGGGAAAGGATGTAGGAAAAAAAAACATATAGATGACTATGTAAATTGAATTGTGCATACAAGAAAATGGGTTGACCATTATAGATCCTTTCCATATGCCTTACAATTTAATTTTTCGGCCGAAATGGAACTAACGGGAATGAAATGTTATAAATTAAGGTTAGATACCTTAGGGGGCTAAAGGAATGTGTTGAAAGCCTTTGACGGATGGCCATACCTTTAGTAAATAAAGTGGCTCTATGCAAGGATGGTAGAAAGAGTTCACTACTAACATATATATGTCTATAGGTCCCAAGGCATGGAGGTGGCCCTTTTTATGCATATATGTATGTGTGTCTCATGTGCATCTTCTCTAAGTTTCACTTTATAAAAGAGGCTATATGCCTACATAGTGTTATTCTATTTATATTTGTGAACTATGCCATTTTCTTGAACTCCCAAATGCATTATTGGATTAACTTTGATTGGAACTACATTTTCATGGTTTCAACCATTGACAATAGGCATGTTCTGAAACTTAGAAGCTCTTTTAGAAGATTACATTCGAGAGTTCTCCAAATGAGGAGTTAAGCACGACTTTACTTATTTGATCTATTGCTTGAAGCAAGACAGTTAGACATATGTGTAAGCTGTTGTAGGACATTCTAAACGATACATACAAAAATGTCTACCGAGTGAAAGCCCATTGAAGAAGAAGTTAATCTCTTTATTTCCAAAGGAAATGACCAACAGACAATTACCCTCATTAGTATAAATTTGCACGCATAATACATTAAATGAGTGTATCACAGATTGCATGGGCTTAGATGACAACTTGGCTACCGAATTGAAGGTTTCACCTTCTAACACCAAGAGTGAAGCATCTCCTTCTTGTAGCTCAAAACAATCTTCATTGAAGAAATTGCAGATATAATAGTAAACAAACTTCAATTGGAACAAGCATGTAACATGCCATATGACCAAATAACACCACCTCTTAGGACATGCAAGTACTATAATGGGAATCATCCCTCCTAGTTTTGTGATAGAGTTTCAAAGCCTGACACACCACCAAATTATAACAAACTGCTTCCTTATCAATGCTAGCAACAACAATATTAGCAAAGATAATAGTACTAGCCTAGACCTCTATATCCTTCTAGGGATGCATATGGAACCCCCCCATAGATATCAACAACAATACATAGAGAACCTTACTATGCATAACCTAGTGTAATCAACAAAATTAGGAGCTTGCAAGCCCACTTTTGGATCAACAACCACCTCCACCTCCATTCAAGTATGTAGAGGAAAACATAGAGAGGGTTAGTGTCCCAGTAGAATCAACTATGATAGAAACAAGTCCTATATATATTGAGATATAACCAGTAGATAGAAATGATGATCTTGACTGCTTGTATGATTTTGCAAGCCTAAGTGCTTGACCAAATACGTTGGAGTACACCCTAGTATTACTCTACTCACATGAGAAAGTATTTGTAAACTCATGCTTGATATATTTCACTTTATCACCTTGGTTAATTGCAAAAGTAAAAGGTAAAGGAATCTCATGGTTTTAGGAGAAGCCAAGCCCCAACTTCTTTGGTGAAGGAATTATTTCAAATCACCCCTAAAGTGTAGGATTACTTTAAGGAGTGGTGAAAATTCAAAAATCAAAAGCATTGTATGTGTATAAAAAGAGTTTTATTCATGGGGATATGAGTCACATTGCTGCAACATTGAGCATACTTTGAGCTCACCTTGTTTAAGAGTAGTCTTCTACACTTCCCATGTATCATATGTGAATTATCACTTACTAGTTGATACATTTCTTCATGATCATTTCTATCTACTATTCTTTGTCATTTTCTTCATCATTTCCATGATCTCGTAGAGGCAATGTCTCTGCCGTGTACTCCATCAATTGATGGAGTTTGACTTGCTATAGTTAGAGTAAAGTATCTATTATACACCTACAAAGGTTCATTAGATTTTGTTTAGCCAATCCCAAGGTATGTATTAGTGAATTAGACTATGTTTGCACATCACCTTGCTCTTGAAGTGTCGGTATGGCCCCCCTGCATTGTTAAACTCATTGCGCAGTGTATAGAGCCTCTAAATTCATGAAACAACTTGTGTTTGTTAGCTAAGCACTTGAGTTAGATGTGTGCAAAAGCTCACTCGTCAATGCATACCAAGTTGTGAGCTCGCAACAAAAACTTGAGCACCTACATTCCTAAAATAGAAGGTTTTATCACACTTCTTGTAGATGCAAGTTATCTATTTTGGCACAAACATTTGGGAACGATGTTCAAAAGCACATAGTGGTTCCAAATACATATTTGAGAAGCTAAAGGTGTCTAATAAGGTTTTTTGAAGTCACATTAGTAGGACTAGAGCAGGTTTTGTGCAACACCAGCTCATCTCTAGAGTTTATCCAAACATCTCCTCACATTGAGGATACATATGCTAAAGGTGAATGGTTTTAGGAAGAAGCCTACTATCCTGCAAATAGTATTGAAAACCCCAAATGGATTGATCAACCTAGTTTAGGAATTTATTATGTAAAGAAAGGATTTTTTCAAAGGAAACAATGCATAAGAGCACACTGTTGCAGAGCTAAGAAGGGAAAAAGGCACAGAAAAAGATGGGCCCCAAAATGTTTCGGATTTGGACACTTTATTTTTGTATCATAGCCATTTTGTAACAGATTTTCCGATGTAAATGCACAAGAGGAGTCCTCTAGATGCATCCCCTTGGAGATTAGCAGCTTATCCATGTAAATTAGTAGGAAATTAACCTTTTAGTGAATAAAGTGTCAGTCTCTTGTGTCAAAGGACCATTTTTAGGGCACATGTATATAAGTCAAGTTGTGACTCTTTGTAAAGTCTTTTGGCCGTTGTGAGAAACAAGAGCACATAATTTCGAATTTGTGTCTTCCCCTCTCTGTATCATCTTCTTTGTGAGCTTGTGTGCATGTGTGATGCTTGAAAAGAGTGTTTGGAAGTGTTGTCTTTTCATGAAAGTGCTTCTTTGCTGTTGTTAAGGTGTGTGTGAAGTGTAGGAAGTGCTGAAGTGTAGGAAGGTCATTCCCGTGACTCAGTATTTTGCTCATAACTTGAAGTAGAAGTGTCTGAATTGAGTGAAAAGACCTTCATTGGATGCGTCTTCTTCAAAGCTTCAAAATGAACCGCTATTCACTATATTCAAAGTTCGGAGCTGAGAGAAAAGCTCAATTTACTGTTGGCTGCTGCTCCAAGTATCGTGATGTCTCAACAGATCCCTGAACCTTGTTTGGAATAGCTTTAGACTTATTTACACTCTTTGAGAAGCTCAGTTGCATTGATCATCATTTGAATGCATGTCTTCATACACTCAGCTAGGTTTTGATACTCCTCCGATTGATAAATAAAGCATGAATCCCCACTATATGCACTTGAGGGGGATCGAGGTATAGTCTCTTTCTCCAGAAGTCCCTAAGTTGGCACTTAGGTACACACGTTTTTGGTGCCGTTTCCGGGGAAATCGAATCAAACGGAGGCATTCGTGTGATGGTAAGTAGCTCTTAGCATTGATGTGAGTTGAGGAGTTGGTGAATTTCTCTTCTTTGGTAAGTCACACTCATCCGCACTTACTACTTCTCGCTCTTGGAGTGTGTGTAGTGAGTTGATAGTCTAGGGAAGTGAGTGGAGTGAGTAGAGTAGGAGAAAGAAGGGAGTAGGTTAGGAAGTTAGAATAGTAGTCAACCTTTGTTCTTGTTAGTCTTTTTTAGTTAGGAAGAATTTTCAAAAGTATAAAAACAAAAAAAGACTGTCTTTTTCAAGTCACTTGTCTCCAAGCAAGTATCGTGAGCACTAATGAGCAAATATCGCGATCGGGGAGCAGGGTTATTGAGCAACACAGTGCAAGAAGGGGTTGTAGAGAAGTTGGGGAGAAGCTTCCAAGGTAATCATACTCATCCCTTACTCATAAATTCTGCTGAAATCAAGCAACTCAGTGAAACGACCTGTGGCAAGTATCATGAGGGTCGTACCGGGGTAAAGAAAATTTATTCCTCGTGATTGAGGTATTGGGAAAAGGGGAGAGAGGCTTTAGGACCACTTATAGTCACTTAAAGTCTAAATGTACTTCTTGAAAAATTGAAAAAATGCCAAGTATCATGTTCTCCCGCGGTTGAGTATCACGATACCTGGATATCGTGAACTCCTGTGGTCGAGTATTGCGATACTTGAGAGATATCGTGTATCGTGGAGTAATTCTCACGATATTAGTCACATATCATGTATTGCTAAAAGTTTTTCACAATACTTGTCGGATATCAAGTACTTGTCGGGGGTTTGGAGAGGAGACCTAGTTCCCCAAGATGATTCCCTAATGGATGTCTATTTGATCAACGGGATGGAACATCTTCTCAGAGCCCACTCTTCGTTATGGGAGGTGGCCAATAACCCAGTCACCATCTATGAGTTACAAGATCCTGAACTCCCCACCATTATCACCTATTTGGACAAAAACCAAAGGAGGTGCTGGCCTCTAATGGAGTTAGAAAGAGCAGGGTTGAAATATCAGAACATCCCAGTGTTCCCTCCTAGGGATCAAGCCACTACTTCAGAGAACCCCCAAGGAACTTATCAAGATAATTCATATCATCATTTGGGATAGACACAACAAACGCATATTCCAGTCAGATCACATGTGCAATTCGCGACACCGGGCAATAATCCTAATTATCGGCCTCAACCACCAGTTGAACCAAGGAATAGAATTCCTGTCCCAGATAGACCACCTGTAGTAAGAGGACCTGGTATACCAATAGGAAGACCAATCTTCCCTATAATGCCTAGAGCACATGAACCAGGAAGAAGATTAGGACCAATCCAAGTTGCCAAATGCATGCGAAACCACTATGATGGCTCCAATGAACCTTATAATCACATAGCCAAATTCAAGCAAGTAATCAAAGCTGAACAAGTGGAATATTTCTTGATCTAATATGAATCTTTTGTGCTAACCCTTACAGACACGGCATTAGCATGGTTCCAACCATTAGACCCTAATAACTTTCAAAACATGGAACAAGTATATCAAGACTTGATTGAAGAATTCACCAAGTCTGGAATCAAAAACAACTCTTCCTCATTAATCCATAGCTTTAAACAAGCTCCTACAGAATTAGTAAGATTGGCAGAAAGAAGATTCAAGCAATATGTGGATAGATGCCCCGTTGAAGAGAGACCCACTCAAAACAAAATGGTGTCATTGTTTTTGGAAGGATTAGTGAATGGATCATTAAGATCCCTGGTATATGTGAAAAGAGTTCAAACTTTGCAAGAATGTATTAAAGAATGTATTGACCTAGAGGACAATCTAGCAGAAGACTTGAAAATACCTCAAGGTAGTGTGAAAAGTGAAGATTCTGCCAATAGCATGTCAAACTCTAAGAACAATGTAGAGGAAATAGCCAACTTAGTAGCAACAAAATTGAATGTTCAAGGGCCAAGGAACTACCCCAACAACCCAATAGAGTACCCATGCTTAGAAGGTGTGTGCATTGTGGAGGTGATGACCCTTCTCATTTGTGCACTAGGGGAGTAGTCCCACCACCTGCTTATGCTTACAATAGACCACCCATCGTGGGCCCTATGCATTATTGTAGCATAGAACAAAAGTACACAAATCATAGCACAAAAAACTATCCTTACAATCAGCAATCAAGACCAATCCAACCGTCAGTGAGACCTTATGGATACCCTCAGAGAGATCAAGGAGGAGAAGCCTTTAGATATCCCACATACCAGTAGCAAGGACCAGCACCACGACCTTATGCTTACCAAGGATACACTCAACCACAACTAGTGTTAGGTCAACAACCACCCCACCCTCAGAATGTTGTCCCAGTGAAAATAGCTTGACAGGAAGAGAACCCTGAGAGAGCAATAGTCCCCGCCACGCCTGTGGTTGGTAATGAGCCATATGACCCATCTTATGACCATAGTCAAGGAAATTATTCTGCATATGAGGGCACTATAATTGAATATGGACAAATGTACGTGCCATATGCCTATGGTATGGAAGGACCAGATTGTTCTTAGGGATATGAGCAGGATTACGTGTCATTGATGTACACAGCTCCCAGAGCACCCATACCCTCCTGACCAATGAATAGACTACCTGCACCTAGAGGACCCTATTATAGATGCGGAGGTGATCATTTTATCAGAGAATGTACATTACCAAACCCACCACCACCATAGCGAGTTTGAGAAGGATATTGTAGTGATTGTGGTAAAGAACACCTTTTTAGGGATTGCCCCAAGAACCCCAACAAAGTTAACTCGAACGTGCAGATCAACATGATAGAAGTGATAGAGTCATCAGGGAGTGATAAGGAGTACACCGTGCCATTGAAAGCAATAACAAGAGCTAAAGCTAGAGAGACCCTAGAAAAAAACCGAAGAGAACAATCAAGGTGATAGAGAAGTGAATATACCTACACCTCAAGTAGTTGGAGACTCCGAAGATCCTGGGAAAAGTACAAGTAAACGAACACCAAGATGGAAGAATCATAGAGACAGGATAAAGGAAAAGAAACTACAACAAAAGAAGGAGAATGAACAAGGTCAAGAAGAAATATAGAAACTTGAAGGAGAAAATCAGAAGGGAAAGTATAAAAAAGAAGAGGTAGGATCAGTTTTAGCAGACCCCATGCCAGAAGAGTTAGCCATGTGGATTCAGGCGTACCAGGCACGAATAAGAGCAGGACCAACCATTGAACAACATGAAAAAGAATATCCTAGAGGTGACTTAGAGAAAGAAAGGTTGGAGATATGCAGAAAATTAATTGAAGTAGCTCAACAGACCCTAGAAAAACCTGTTCTTTGACTACCCAATTCACGAATTCTCGAAAAAGAATTCCAAGAGTGTGTCATTCATAATGATCCCGAGAAAGGAAAAGAAGGTGAGACACATGATGGAAATTATTGTGAGGATAAAAGAGAAGGATCCGTTGTCCCCGAAGTAGACGGAGAGTGGCATAAAGACTTGTGGGAAAGAGTCCAAGAAGATAGATGGAAGAAAGTGGAAGGATTTGAACCACCCTTTGAGGAATTAGAAGTAGAAGGTGAATTGGAAGACTCAATACCTGAGCTGAATTTAGAAGGATTATTACAATTTGACAAGAGCGAAAAGGAGGATAACAATGTGAATGATTTGCCAAATTACACAGGGGAATATGAGCATAATTCTGAATTATATTGCATTCCCTCAATAAGAAAAAAAGAGTAGAACCCATCAATCCAAACATCGGACAAGATACAACATTTTAGGAAGGTAAAAATCCCTTGTACTCTGACATCGGAAGAACTTTTGAAGATAAAACCACATTTGAAGGAGAATCTAACCAATCAATTGGAGACCAAGTCAGAAGAGAAGGAGATGCCTGATGAAGTGACCATAGTCAAAATCCGAGTCGGTAAAGTTGGAGACTTCAGCGAGGGAGATGAAGGAAACACATGCCTTCCAATTACTTATAGGGGTTACACTGCTAAAGCTATCTTAGATTCTAGAGTTGGATTAGGAATCACAACCAAAGAAATAAGGGAGAAATGGGGGAAGTTAGCTTTAAGACCAACACGCATGAAGATACAAATGGCAAACGGACACACTGAACGACCCTTGGGATTATTGGAAAGAGTAACTTTTACCACCTGTGGAGTTGAATTCGAGCACACCTTAGCGATTTGTCAATTTGAAAGGGCTAGCAATTATGAGATGATACTTGGAAGACCCTTCATGAGACAGCTGAAGGTAGTGCAAGATTGGGGAAAAGACGCGGTATACTTACAGCACAAAGGAACCACGACCAGAATTAATCTCCACACATACACATATCAAGATGTTCCCCACTTGCAATGGAATTTGATTCATAAGGAGGAGGACGAGCAGTCGATTCAGAGTATAGATTCAGGTGACCAATCATGGATGAACAAAGACACTCATCTATGGATATGCCAAACCACAAAAAAGGAAGAGGAAAGAAAGAAAGGATGGCAGCAAAGACAGGGAGTTGCTAGGTCTGTACAAGATCCCGCTTACATGCCCCAAATATTCCTAGATGAAGAATTCGAACCTCATGGTTGGATGGAGATTTTAGCCACTCTCGATGTGTGTGTAAACGAAGAAGTGATAACCATGAATGAATGCATTGACGAGGAAGGATATGACATAACCCTATACATGGTCGTTCTTCAAGAGGCTGAAGAAGGAGAAGTAATTGAAAAAGAATGGAAGGAGGGTTATGAGAGCATTGAAATGGAGCAGGAACAAATTGAGTCAGGAAGTGACAATCAAAGAATAAGTGTCATAACTAGTGAATTAAATCAAGAAATGACAGAAGAAGAAGAGCAGGACTAGATAAAGAAAAAGAAGATGGAGAAAAAAAAACCTCAAGATCAATTCGAAGTGCCTGCCCACTTCAAAAAATATGAAGTAGACGAGAGGAAAATTGCTATCCAAATGCCAAAACGAGAAGCACAACTAGGAATAGCATATAACAACAAAGAACAAACCAAGAAAATATTAGTAACCTTGGAAGAAGGAGAAGAGCGATGTACCTTTATAGGACAGGATGTCTCCATGGAAGAAGAACAAGAGTTAATACAACTCATAAGAGAATATAGGGATGTCTTTGCTTGCACATATAAGGATTTAAAAGGAGTAGATCCTTCTATTTGTGCCCATAGAATCCCTATGACATCAGAAGCCAAACCTTCCAAACAAAGACCATACACTTATAACGACATTTACTCAGCAAAAATTAAGGAAGAGATAGATAAGTTGTTAGATGCTAAGTTCATTTATGAGATCGAACACACGGAATGGGTGTCACCTTTGGTGGTCGTACCGAAAAAGAATGCAAGTTAAGGGTATGCATTAATTTGAAAAAGGTAAATGTTGCCACCATAAGAGATAGTTACCCATTACCCAGCACTGATCATCTTTTGGAAAGAGTGGTAGGGAAGGAAGTTTATAGTTTTTTAGACGGCTTTTCAGGGTATAATCAGGTAGCGATTGCTCTTGAGGACCAACATAAACAGCCTTTACAACTGAATGGGGAGTGTACACCTTTAGGGTTATGCCTTTTGGTCTAACCAATGCCCCAGCCACTTTCCAAAGATTGATGTGCCATGTATTCAAGGAGTTCTTGAGAAAGAGCATGGAAGTATACGTGGATGATTTATGCACTTATTCAGCTATATGATCAGAACATATCCCTGAATTAGGAAAGATTTTTGCCAAATGTCGACAATATAGAGTAGGCTTCAATCCAGAAAAGTGCGTCTTCATGGTTTGACAAAGAAAGATATTAGGACACATTGTCTCTAAAAATGGAATTTCCACAGATGAAGACAAAATCAAAGTGATTCTAGATTTGTCGAGATCGAAGACTGCTAAAGAAGTGCAAGCATTTATGGGACACTATGGATACTACCGTAGATTTATACACATGTATGCCATAATTGCTAGACCTCTTTATGCATTATTGTCTCAGTTTAATTGGACAAAAGAATGTGAAAAGGCCTTTAACGAATTAAAGAGTCGATTAAGTTCAGCACCAATCCTTCAAGTACCGAATTGGAACAAACCATTTCACATACACGTAGATGCTTCCAAGTTTTCCATTGGTTGCATCTTAGCTCAACCCGCGGATACAGGGAAGTTAGATCACCCTATAGCCTATGCCAGTAGACAATTGAATCAAGCGGAGCACAATTATACCACGACTGAGAGAGAGGATTTAGGGATGGTGTATGCAGTGAAGGAGTTTTGACACTACCTTTTGGCAAACAAATTCAAATTCTTCATCGATCACCAAGCTCTACTGTACTTAGTCAATAAGCCTTGTAATACGGGATGACTAGTACGATGGTTTCTATTGTTGATGGAATTTGATTTTGAAGTAGTATTCAAGAAAGGGAATACGCACATTAGAGCAGATCACTTATCGCGAATGACACATGGAGAACCCCCCACAAGAGTACCGGATGATCTGCCAGACACTTACCTTTTTAATCTCGAAGTATATCCCCAATGGGCGGAAAAGTTGATCCCTATCCTTACATATGGACCTAAACATGGGATCACACCAAACACAAACCAAGACCTATGGAAAACTAAAAACCTCCATATCATTGCTAAAAGTTTATATCACCAAGACTCAAGTGGATTACTCATGAGATGCGTGGAGGAAGAGGAACAGGAAATGTGGCTTCGAAAAGCACATGTAAATCAATGGAAAACACATTTAAATGCTAACAGAACATGGCAAACACTGAAGAGATTAGGCATATATTGGCCCACCATGCAGAGGGATACACATAACTATGTATCAGCCTGCCCAACTTGTCAAGAACAAAATCCAGAAGAGAACTCTACTCTATGCTACTCCACTGTAGCCCCAAGATGGAGTATGCCTCTGGCGAAATTCTTGAGCACCCAAGAGTACCCAGAAGGAGCTACTATAGCAAGGAAATGTGCACTCATAGAACAAAGCAAGGACTATGTTCTTATAGGAAAACATCTCTTCAAGCGAGGAAGAGACAATCATTTACGAATGTGCATTCATGAAGACGAGTATCTTCCTGTATTAGAGATGGCACGCATAAGAGCTACAGGAGGTCATTTTTCTGCAGATAAAACTGCAAAAATGATTCTCTTTGCAGGAATGTGGTGGTCAACTCTACATCAAGATGCAGCCACATATGTTCAATGATGTGATACCTGCCAACAAACAAAATATCCAATTAGAAGAGATGAAATGCCACTAAAACCCATGATGAGTGCTAGAGCCTTTACTAAATGGGGAATAGACTTCATAGGACCTATTCGCCCACGAGCTAAAGGATCCCATGCGGAGTACATATTCGTAGCCACAGACTATTTGACCAAATGGGTTGAAGCCAAAGCAACCAAGAAAAACGATGCGAGGACTACGGCCAAGTTTCTCTTTGAGAACGTATTCACTAGATTTGGATTGCCTATAGAAATTGTGAGTGATAGAGGCACACAGTTTGTGAATGAAGTGATAGAAGCCCTATTGAATGAATTCTTAGTAATTCATAAGAAATCATCCCCATATCACCCACAAGCCAATGGACAGACCGAAAGTTCAAACAAAATCTTGTGTACAGTCCTCACTAAAATTGTTAACAATGGTAGATCTGATTGGGATAAGCAATTACATCATGCTTTATGGGCATTCCGAGTAGCCTACAAACAACCATAGGAACTAGTCCTTTTAACTTAGTGTATGGATAGAATGCCATCTTGCCAATTGATTTCTTAGTACCCACTCTTAGAGTAGCAACAACTTATGAGTGGACTGGACAGGAATTATCAGCTCAATAGGATCAAATAGAAAAGTTACACGAAACAAGGTTACAAGCTGTAGCAGGGATTTATGCTGCTAAAAGGCAACTGAAGGCATATTTTGATGCTCATATTAAAGACAAAAACCTGAAGGAAGGAGATTTAGTTTTGGTCTATACTTTGAAGCAACATGCAAAGAAATCGCCAAAAAGAGGATATGGCCCATTGATCATCAATCGTATATCTACCAGCAGAGCCATCAGCTTAGCAACCCTAGATGGAGAAGTATTGCCAAACTATATCACTGGTTGCTGAGTAAAAAAATATTTAGAGCCATTGGCAGACGTGATAATGTCACGACTAATAATGGGTAAAAATAGGTGCAAAGAGGAAGAAAGAATACAAGAACAAGCTAGACAAGAAGTGCTAGAACGAATCAAGAAACAAAAGGAGTGGATGAGAGAGAGAGAGAGAACAGATATCGACAAGGAAAGGAACTCATCCCAATGGCTAACTTTAGAGCCACTGAAAACCTAGGACAACAAATAAAGCAACCTGATTTGAATTTGGGTGATGGAACAGAAGAGTACCACTTAGTGGATGCTCTCACTGACATAGGAGCAGCCATACTCTGTATCAAATTTTTGTTGACTTAGAAACTCAAGGTAGAATTATGCCCATCAAAGGCACAGCTGATTGGAATAGGAGGAAAAGTTACTCAATGTATAGGCAAGATTACCTTACCTCTACATCTTGGAAACAACACTATGGAACGGAAACTCTTAGTATTTCATGATCAGGACTTATTAGAAGAGCTCGTGTTAGGTCAAGATTGGATATATGAATATGAAGTGACTATTAAATTGGCCCTAGGATACATCTCGGCCAAGATAGGACATCGTGAGGTATTCAGCATGTTAGACGAACGACTGGTCAAATCCAAATGTATAGACCCAAGAGATCACTCAAACGCGAATGATGATGAATGTATGTTCACTCACACTATAGAAACCCCACCATCAAGTACTTCATGTGAGAATGCACCAAATCTGGCTCTCACACAATCTTCTAATAGAGTAAATCACATGATTAGTGTCTTATCCAATAAAAGCCTCAATTAGGAATCAAGCACAAGAGCAACTAGTCCGCAAGACAACCAAAAACCTGCACACATTAGAATATACCCCATTCCTTACACTAGACAGGCTTGGATCAGAAAAGATCAAGTGACAGCATATCTTCAACAACAAAACTACTATTGACATCGGAAACAACAACAGAATAAGAATGCAAGTCACGTGGGACACCCAGGTCCACAAAGGATTGCTAGAGTGTGGATTCCAAAGAAGGTGATAGCCGCACAGCCGGGCCAAACACAAATATGGATTCCCAAATCATGTGCCCAAGTGACAATCATAAAAAAAGGACAGTTCAAGACACAAGGAGAATCAGTATGATCTAAAGGAGAAACAATAGAAAACAAAAAACTACAGGACAGAGCAAGAGCCTAGATACGCAACAAAAATCATTCAAAGATTCAAAACGCTGACGAAGCAAAAGTACAACGTGAGGAGCACTACATTCCCCAGGAGTGTTGGGAATGCAGTTTGTCCTAGTGGCCAGATTTGGATGCCAATAGGCAAAACAATCTGTACACATCGACCAAATAATTGAGTTTGCACACATCTGGAGTCACAAGAGTCCAAAGTATGCATAATAGGGCCACATTACAAGGCCAAGCATTCGGCACATTCTTCTTCTACCTCTGGATAGTGAAGCACATTTCCCTCTTGGGAATAGGAGAGCACTTGTAAAATAATCCAAAAGAAAATAACTAATGATTCAATAACCGCTTCAGCTATGAACTAACATTTCTATTTTCTTTCAGATACAAACCTAAAAGAAAATATAAATAAGTATGAAAAAAATCCCAGATATTACCTTTCTCACACCCCCGAGGAAGGACGACACAATTCACTCGAAGAGTTGCCAAATTTATGAAGGATAAGTGAAGGATGATTCTTGGTACCAGCTTGCCATTGATTACTGGTATGTATTGAGTGCAAATGCCATCCTCTAATTCCGAGGCTACACAAGAGGAAGAGGTCCTACTTCTTCCCTTGGAATCAATCACTAAGGCAGGAGGTCATTGGTTTCTTGACAATCAACCAGTGCCAGAGCTCCTTTTCATGGCCACCATTAAAATTATGGATAGAGACCACTACTTTTTTATTATGTCTCAAGATTTCCTGACTATCATACAAGGATTACCATGCATGACAGATGTCTGGACAAGGGCTGGCATTGATGCATTCCTACGACTTCCAATATACCTGCCAGATTTTTTAGAGATGCACACAAGTGATGAACACGCTATAGTCTGCATTAGATAAGCCATCAATCCCGGAAGCAAGAGTGCTCGACAAAGTGGGTACATGGAAAACAATTCGATTCACTCATGAGCTAATCAACACAGCTTTTGGATGGAGTCAAGATGGCCTCACTAATGTCAAAGATGAATGTCATGATCCAAAAAAGAGAGCCTTTTTGGAAATTAACAAAACAGATATTGAAGACTCGGTTCGATTGGTACACCAACATTTTTGTTTTCCCAGTATGCACAGATATACAACACCTCAGAAAATTGTTGTGCAATTACTTTCCCATGCAATGAGGCAAGTGGGAAATCAAGTAAATATGACTCCGTATATTTAAGATGGAGTGTTTGAAGCTAAGAAGAAGTGGAGCCAATGGAAATTTTTGAACGGAAGCTCAACATTGACTGTGTTGATTTTATGAGGCACTTGAAATGAAAGAGTGCTTATGCTTGATGCCAACCTCAACCGAGATGGCAAAATATGTAAATTCAGTTACTGTGCCAAAGAAAAAGAAAACAGTAATTTCCATTGAAGAAGTGGGAACCAGTTCAAAGAAACCCATGAGAGGGACTAAACGCATTAGAGAGGAAGCAGCCCAAGAGACACCACAATCAAAGAGGACACATACATTACCAAAGATTCCTATGACACAACAACCAATCACAAAAAGGGACCTCTCCGCAGCTCTAGAAGAGACGCATATGTATATGCAGGGCCAAGTGAACCTAAATGTTCAAGGTCATCAATACAAACAGGCAAGCCAAGGAAAGCAACAAAAGAATAAAGAACATACCCCATAACAAACTGCCAGATATAAAGAACTAGGATTCGAAGATTCGAGCTTGAATGAGGAATCTTGCCTTGAGAAAGACACATTAGGCACTGACATAAGAACAGAAACGAACAATGAGGAATGGACAGAGATAAATCAGGTCAAGGTCACACCTGACAATCAACAGTCACAGGCAAGGAACCAGGAAGCATCCACTGAACAGGTCCACATTATTCAATTGAAGGATCAGTGAAAAATCAGCATCAAGGATGCAACAATCACAAATAAAGATGTAGTGCCACCTGTAAAAGAGGAAATACAAACACACATGGACAAAGAAGGGAGTTTACCACAAAATAGGGAGCAAATTGTGATTGAAGTACCTAATGATACACCACAAGGCAAGATTGACCACAGGGAGGCTGAGCCAAGGATACAACTCCATATTCGACAGCCCCATGATACTATGTTACATGTGGCATAGGGGAAAGATGTTAACACGGGTGAAGAACCTAGCATCCCTACCACATGGCTAAATGCTAATGTTACTCAATTGAAACCCATCGTCAAGCAGATGATACAAGCAGCTATGGATACACAACAACATATGATGGAAATAGATGTGGATTATGATAAGTCCATGCAGGAAAAGAATCAATTTCAAGTAATGAGTGAACAACTGTCGACACAGTTGATTCAGGCCCAACAAGATGTTTCAGCAAAAGAAAAAGAAATACTTGAAGTCAAAGGACAATGCACTACATTAATGGAGCAGAATCACAAACCCCAAGAACAATTGATAGAATCACAAAGACAACATGAAGCAAATGAAGCGGACAAAGAGAGCATAAAAGCTAGAAGCAGTCTGCTAGAAACACAACTCAAAGTAGATATGGAGGAACATGATAATCTACGCAACAGGAATAAAGAGATGATGAAAGCGCTGCTTTATGATCAACCTGTCGAAAAACAAGAGCCCACAACAACTGACCAAAAATAATTGAATGAACAAATAGCACAATATACCGATTTGCTGAAACAGGAGCAGGCTCTCAAACAAGAATGGGAAAGGAGGTACATTAACGAAACCAATGAGCTCCAGAAACAGCTATGCACTACCAATGCAAAACTTGCAGTGAGCTACACTGAAAATATGGATCAGGTAGCAGAGATTGGTAATGAGCTACTTGCGGCAAAAGATGCACTCCGGGCAGCTCTGCAAGAAGTTAAAGAGAAGCGTGAACGTTTTGCACAATTAGAAACTAAAGTAGAACAAAAATTATCGATCGGGACATCAATAAAGCCACGACCAAAGACGCCTACTGACGAGGTAGAGGTACGTCCTCTATCTCCCCCGATCTATAATTCTCCAATAAAAGAGCAGATGGCAGAACCATGTGATGATCATCCCATGCCATATACTACAGAAATAGGTCAAAAGGAACAGGCACTATTGGTGTCGGGATTGACAGAAAATTTTGAAAATGAAGTGGTCAAAGTTATGAAAGAGGCCAAAATAAAAGGGAAAGATCTGGATGCGATCATGAAGACTTCAACATTCCTTATGGACTATTGAAAGAGAAATCCAGGCAATACATAAAGAAGATAACACAGAAGGATCCAGATGAGCTATTGTACTTCAAAGATAATACATTCAATTACACTCAGGAGGAATTTGAGGCTGCACAACCTGTATGGAGAAGGAAATTTTTGGAGAAAAATCCTACTTTGCGGGTGCACTGGCAAGCAGCATCGTATTTATTACAGGTAAATCCTTCATTTTGTCCAACACCACGTCGTAGAGAAGCAAGAGAATTTTTGGACATGCAAAAGAGTGGTGCGATCAATAAACAGTGGCTGAATGATCCGCTACTTCTAAGTCCACCTCATAATTCTTTACCGATGGAGGATTACATGGTAAAAACCATTGAATTTTGGCTGCATTGTTATGCAACAGTCCCCGATTTAACTATCAAGATGACGAATAAAATCCTCAACATGATACTTACAGTTTTGAAGGTGTTCAAGCACGTGGCTTATACGTTTTTAAATTTCATTGGTATTAATCAAGGCACAAATATCCTCATTTTTTATCTATCAGTTATGCCCATCCGACCCACAATAATGGCATATTATTCTAGGCTTATGTTTTTACCAAGTACATATATGCAAACCTTTGAGGAAGCCTTTTTCACAGGATTTTTTGAAATTGATTCAGAAATTTTCTTAAAGATGTCGTCCAACTTGAATGCCAGATAAGTGGCATATGAATTAAGCTTCTTCGCTGATCACAAACAGCCACCACATGCTAGTGTGAAAGCAGAACAGAGGAAGCAACTTATGATACGTGAAGCTAATCTGCTTAATGAGACAGAGCAAAAAGTTTACAAAACATACTCGCGCCGACTTCCAAAGTCTGTCAGGGAAGATAGAGTTCAGGAGGGGGCAGTGTTGAGGGAGAGTCCAGCAAAAAGAAGAAAAGAAGAAGACCAAAAAAGAAGCTTCACTGAAAAGATTATATTTGAAGATATATCTATATAAGAAGCCCCGCAGGGGCACGCAACACCCGTCTCTGCACAGAGCCCCGCAAGGGCACACATCAAGGAAACGCATGTAAGAGGGAAGGACTGACTAGGGCCAGGAAGTATCCATGAAGAAGTGCAAGACATTACTTGGCAGGTAATAATCCTCCCACTGATAGTATGCGGTGGAAAAAAAAGTAAACAGACTCAAAGCAATACAACGGGTCAGATGTGTGAAGACAAAGACATATCAGAAGACCAAAAGCCAGAAAGGGGAGAGGTTGAAAAGTTGAAGAGGGTGACTAAGAATACCACATTCTTAGCCACTCATGGTGTGCGTGGCAGCCCGACCGAATACAACAACCTAGATTTGTGATGTACAGAATACCAAGGGGCAAACAGAAGCAAAGGACATACCTCGGATAAGATAACCAATTGTCTGACATTCCTTATCACTTCTTCGATTGCTGGATGCGTGTATTCAGAAATCTTAGACAAGCTACAAACAAGAAGCAAAGCCTGTCAAGGGATGACAGAGACAAAGAGGGGGAGAGTGTTGCAGAGCTAAGAAGAGAAAAAGGCACAGAAAAAGATGGGCCCCAAAATTTTTCCAATTCAGACATTTTATTTTAGTATCATAGCCATTTTGTAACATATTTTCCGATGTTAATGCACTAGACGAGTCCTCTAGATGCATACCCTTGGAGATTAGTAGCTTACCCATGTAAATTAGTAGGAAATTAACCTTTTAGTGAATAAAGTGCCGGTCTCTTGTGTGAAAGGACCATTTTTAGGGCACATGTATATAAGTCAAGTTGTGACTCTTTGTAAACACTTTTGGCCATTGTGAGAATCAAGAGCACAGAATTTCGAATTTTTGTCTTCTCCTCTCTGTATCATCTTCTTTGTAAGCTTGTGTGTATGTGTGATTCTTGAAAAGAGGGTTTGGAAGTGTTGTCTATCCATGAAAGTGCTTGTTTGCTATTGTTAAGGTGTGTGTAAAGTGTAGGAAGTGCTGGTGTAGGAAGGTCATTCCCATGACTCAGTATTTTGCTCATAATTTGAAGAAAAAGTGTCAAAATTGAGTCAAACGACGGCCATTGGATGCGTCTTCTTGAGAGCTTCGAAATGATCCCGCTATTCACTATATTTGGAGTTCGGAGGTGAGAGAAAGGCTCGATTTACTGTTGATTGCTGCTCCAAGTATCGTGACATCTCAACAGATCCCTGAACCTTGTTTGGAATAGACTTAGACTTATTTATACTCTTTGAAAAGCTCATTTGCATTGATCATTATTTGAATGCATGTCTTCATACACTCGGCTACGTTTTGATACTCCTCGGATTGATAAATAAAGCGTGAATCCCCACTATATGCACTTGAGGGGGATCGAGGTATAGTCTCTTTCTCCACAAGTCCCTAAGTTGCTACTTAGGTACACACACACCTACTCATAAAGTTCCATTTTATAGATGTGCCAAACATGACTTCTTGAAGAATTCTCATAAACCATCTAGGGAATTTACCTAGAAGACTGAAGGATTTTGTGAGGACTATGGAAAAGAGCACTTAATTAAATACTATTCTCAAAACCCTCAAAGTATTGCTCACATATCTTTGGAAATGGTTATGGTCATGGAAAGTGGTAGCAATTTAGAAGGAAATGTGCCTCTCTATGCAATAAAATAGCCTCAAGCTAAATAACGAGTTGAGCAGGAATTGGAAAAATCAAATGAGTATATTCGCCTCCTCAATCCATCAATCTAGAGACATTTGGGGAAAAGAAGAAGAAGAAAAGGAGCATGACATGGGAACAACCTAAGGCAAAAATTAGTCAAAAATGGGAGAAGAAAGTAGAAAGTCTAGAAAAGGAGTTACAAGAGGTATGCAATAAGGCTTCACAAGAAAGTTTAGTAGCATCCAAGGAAAAGAACCTATATTGATAGTGTGTTTTAATAACCTGAGAGCAAAAAGTTTACACTCCACTCTGTTTTGAACTGCATACTGTTATTGTCAAATTCGCACGCATACATTGTGCTCCTCCACCTTCATTGTGATCGCCTTGTGCACACATAAACGCACACACACACAGAGAGATCTCTCTGACTACACACACACATCTCTCTCGCATCTTGATAAGTGATGTGTGCACTCTTTCACCCTCTCTCTTTCTTTACGTTTTCTCTTTCCTCATTTCTCTTTTCTTTTTTTTTTTGTAGAAGCTTTTTTGGTGGCGGTTGTTTGGAACTTGATGAGAGAAGATCTCGATTGGGCTTTGACAAGAGTAATCCAAAGAATTGCATGGATGTAAGTGATTGTTTTGTTCTTTATAAGAAATAGAGATAGAGAGAGAGAGAGAGTTGAAAGGGAGAGAGAGAGAGAGAGATGAAAGAGAGAGAGAGAGATGAAAGAGAGAAAGAAAGACAGAGAGAGAGAGAGATGAAAGAGAGAGAGAGATGAAAGAGAGAGAGAGAGAGAAAGAGAGATAGAGAGAGAGAGAGATTTGCACACACAGATGCATACATATTACATTAGCACATGCATATGCATACATACATACATACATAGACACACACATATACATACACACATGCATACACATACATACACACACATACACAAATGCAATGAAAGGGACAGAGAAAGACAAAGAGAGAGAGAGAGATGAAGGAGAGAGTGAAAGAGAGAGAGATAAAGAGAAAGACAAAGAGAGAAAGATAAAGATATATACACACAAACGTATATACATGCATACTTATTACATACACACATGTATATGCATACATACATACACACATGTGTACACACACATACATTCACATATGCATACACATACATATGCATACACATACACTCTCACATGCATACACACATAAGAGACACACATATAGATACACACATATTCATACACATTTTTTCACACATACACACATATACATACACACACTCACATACATATTACATACACACATGCATATTCATGCATATGCATGCATACATACACACATATGTATACACACATATGCATACACATGTACATGTACACACTTATACATATACGCATGCATATGCACACATACACACACACATATACATACATGCATGCACACACATATACATACATGCAGATACATACACACATGGACACACATATACTTACTTGCATATATACACACATAAAAGAGACACACATAGACACACATACACATACACACACATGTACATACACACATATACACATACACACACATATACATACACACATGCATACATATACACATACACACACATATACATGCACACATATACACACATATACACATGCAAATACACATATGCACACATCACATATGCGTACACACATATACATGTTTTCGGGTTAGAGATTTAGGATTAGGGTTTTTGGCTTTTACATTAACACATGCATATACACATATACACACATATACACATACACACATATATACACATGCATACACACATATACATGTTTTAGGTATAAGTCTTTAGGATTAGGAATTTTGGTTTTTACATACATACACACATCCAGACACACATATACACACATAATACATATACACATACACATATATATACACATGAATACACACTTATACATGTTTTCGGTCTAGGTCTTAAGGATTAGGGTTTTAGGGTTTTCACATACATACTCATATGCATACACACATATACACATATTCACACATATACACATATTCACACATATACACATATTCACACATATACACGTACAGATATATAAACACATGCATACACACATATACATGTTTTAGGTCTAAGTGTTTAGGATTAGGGTTTTGGATTTTACATACATACACACATGCAGGCACACATATACAGACATAATACATATACACATACACATATAGATACACATGTGTACACACATACACAAATATACATGTTTTAGGTCTAGGTCTTTAGGATTAGGGTTTTAGGGGTTTTACATACATACATATATGCATACATACATATAGACACGTATACACATACATACATACAAATGTGAAGAGAGATGGTGGATGGAATCCAAAGATGAGTAGGTGTTGCTATACCCAGATTCACACCAACCAATTGAGACGTCAGAGTTGATTAGTAGACCCTTTGAGCTTCCTAAATCCACCAAAATATCAGCCAAGTACTTTGGAACATGTATCCCAAAAGTTTAAGTCAAGACAGACAAGTTGCAAGATGACTAGCTCCCAAAACTTGCTATTTTTGGACATACACCTGCTAGAAAAATTGAACAGTGCTCTCAACCTAGTAAGAATTAGATAAATTCCTTTTGGGCATAGCAAATAGACTTAGCAAGCTTTCAAAGACAAGTTAAACCACTTCAAATGATGGACTGAGCACTAAGAACAAGATTCATCAATTTCTGGAACATGCCCACCATTCTCGGGGCTCTGCAGAGATAGACCAGTGAGCCGTAAAATGTAGCTATCGCCCAAAACGGTAACTCCATTGACTATGAAAGTTGGTATGCTGAAACTAGACAGTAAGATCTATCCAACGCATGTTCAAACACTGAACAATGTTGAGTAGAACTCGAGATATGACCTTTTGAAGGTAATGCTCTGAGTGAGTATAGCAGAGAACAAAACAGAGACGTAGAAAATGATAAATGTATAGATTCACATATGATTACAACCACATTGGCAATGAATATTTGCACAATGGGAGTAGAATGATAGAGCTATGGATTAAGCTCTTCAATCTCTACAAAATGACATGAAATGGTCACGTACAAGGCTTGCTAATTGCCTCTTCCTTCTTGCTCTTTTTATAGCTCTTCCTGGAGGGAGTTTTGAATTCGAATTCGAATGGCTCCACCTAAAAGTGATCCCCAAAGTTAGGAGAGATTCCCTTAGCTCAAAAATTCATGGTTCTAGGTAGTTAGAGCCATGACTTTGCTTTTACATCATGGATGAGATAAGCCATCCTTTTCCTTTTTCTTTTTCAAATTACAAGAGATAAAAATGAACTCTTTTACAAGAGGTGTTCACATGACTACACATGTGACTTACAAATGATCATAATATCAAGAATATCAAGCATGTAGGCTTGGGTAAAATGCACCAACAGCTCCCCCTCAAGCCTAACATGCTTGGCCTCCAAATAAGTCTTCAATTGTCCTTGATTTTTTGCAAGCCAATCATCAACTTGAATCTACTTAACTTTGTACCATCAAGAGCTTTAGTCAACATGTCTACACATTGCATATGTGTAGAGACATAGGATAGTTGAATATCCTTGCTCATTAGCTTCTCCCTTACATAATGGTAGTGGTCTTCAATATGCTTGGTTCTAGCATGGTATACCAGATTAGTTGCAAGATGTAGTGAGCTTGTGTTGTGACAAAAAATGTGAGGTGTTGAAGAATGAAGTCCAAGATCTGTGTACAAAGACTTTAACCACATGATTTCTTGAGTTGCATTAGCCAAACCTCTATATTCGGCTTCAATAAAGGATAATGCCATGGTTGGTTGCTTCTTCGATGACCAAGAAATGATTTTTGAACCTGCAAATGATATATACCCGGATGTGCTTCTTCTATCATCTCTAGATCCGGCCCAATCTGCATCTGAGCAGACCTTTAGCTCAGATGGTCCCCTTTAGGTACTTGAGGACTCTCTTGGACGCTAACACTATAGCATATATCCACCCTTGTGAGTGTTGCATAGTTCAAACTTTCAACCAAGCTTTGATAGTTTGTGATGTCTTCAATTGGCTCTCCTTCATAAGCACTAAGCTTATGATTTTTCTCCATAGGTGTACCTGCACACTTGGTATTTTCCATCTTGAACTTGATGAGCATGTCATGCACATACTTCCTTTGTGTGATGTATATACCTGAATATGTGTAGATTAACTCCAATCCAAGAAAATAAGTGAGTGTTCTGAGGTCACTTATTTTAAACTCCTCCTTCATTTGACTCTTTACCTGTTTGATTCCTTCAAGATCATTGCTTGTGATAATAATATCATCAACATACACACATAAATAAATCACTTCAGATCCATTCCTCTTTATGAACAAAGAGGTATCCACCTTGCTAACTTTGAATCCTTGGTCCTGTAAATAAGTCACCAATCTGAAATTCCAAGCTCTTGGAGCTTGCTTCAATCCATACAAAGCTTTCTTTAGTTTGCATACATAGTTAGCATGATGTGCATCCTCATATCCAGGAGGTTGTGCCATATACACTTCCTCATAAATCCATCCATTCAAGAAAGCATTCTTTACATCAAGTTGATAGAGATTCCAATTTCTAGATGCAGTAAGACTAATGAGAACCCTAATTGTAGGCATTTTTGCAACAGGAGAGAAAGTCTCCTCATAATCAACACCATGGGTTTGAGCAAACCCTTTAGCAACTAACCTTGCTTTGTGTCTATTTATACTTCCATCTGGATTCCTCTTGATTTTGCCTTCATAGATGGCTTGTTAGGTACAAGCTCCCAAGTGTCATTCTCCTTCAAGGCTTCCATTTCTTCATCCATTGCATCTCTCCAAGCTTTCTTGCTTTTTTCTTCTTCAAATGTGGTAGGTTCTTCATTGGTTGAATCCTTTGCAATGTAGATTGAGTGCTTGGTGACCAAAGAAGTATCATAACCAAACCTCTCTGGTTTCTTCTTCTCCCCTTGAAGACCTTCTAAGTGGTTGATGTGAGCTCTCGGGTCCATATGTAGCATCCTACATCTTTGCTTTACCTTTGTTCTTCCATAGCTTTAGTCTTTCCAAGTCTTCTAGGTCAATCTCCGAATCACTTTCTTCAATCTGCTTTGGCTCCTTTGGTTGAAGTGATGGAAAATCTTCATCCAAGTCATAAGGCAGCTTCACTTTCCTATCATCATCAAACCATGATTCGTTTTCATCAAAAAGCACATCTCTACTCACAAAAAATCCTTTATTGGTTGGATTGTACAATCTATATCCTTTTTGGTTTCGATCATAACCAATGAATACGCACTTCTCTGCCTTGGGATCCAATTTCCCTCTTACATGAGAAGGAATGTGAACATAGGCTAAGCATCCAAAGATTTTACAATGCTCTAGACTAGGTCTTCTTCCATTCCACACTTCATATGGAGTTGTTCCATCTAGTGACTTAGATGGAAGTCTAGTTATGAGATATGTGGCTGTCGACACAGATTCTTCCCATAGGTAGTTTGGCAATCCCTTTTCGTTGAGCATGGACCTTGCAGCTTCGACAATAGCTCTGTTCCTCCTCTCTGCTACACCATTGAGTTCGGGTGTATACCTTGTAGTGAATTCCCTTTTAATGCCTCTTTCATGCAAGAACGCATCAAATTCAGAAGAGAAGTACTCTCCTCCACCATCTGATCTGAGTCTTTTCAAATTCCTACCTGTTTGGTTTTCAACAAGAGCAATATACTTCTTAAAGCAATTAAACACTTCATCCTTGTGCTTCATGAAAAACAGAATGGTCCACTTGCTACAATCATCTATGAAGGACACATAATATCTTGAGTGTGATATAGATGGCTCCTTACTTGGACCCCACACATCCGTGTGCACTAGATCCAAAGGATTTTGGTACATATATCCTTTCTTATTGAAAGGTTGTCTATGAACTTTGCTAGTTGACAAGCTTCACACTTATAAATCATGTGTTGCCTTGTGATATTAGGCAAACCAAGTACACTTTGGTCCCTGCAAATTTGTTTGAGTTTCCTCTCACCAATGTGAGCAAGCCTTTTGTGCCATATCTCCAACTCTGTTAGAGTTTGAGATCCATAGCTAAACAAAGCTATGTTCTTTGTATCTTCCACTTCAAAAGTGAAGAGCCTTCCTGTCTTTTCTCCTTTGGAAATCCTTGTAAAGCCTTGCCTTGGGTCTTCAAAATATGCTCCAAATCGATTGAATCTAACTTGCAATCCTTTTTCAACAATTTGTCCAACACTTATTAAATTTTTGGTAATTGTAGGGACATACAAGACTTTGCTTAAGAGGTTCATATTCCCATCTGATGTCTTCACATTACCTATCTTCTCCACTGAGTGCTTTGTGTCATCTCTAGTCTACACTTCATGCTTGTTATGAGGATCTTCCAAATCAGAAAGTAAAGCCACATTTCCTGCTACATGGTTTGAGCATCCCGAATCAATGTAAAATATGTGATCATCATCCTTACCCTTCTTCACTGATAGATTCATAATCAATAATGAATAGTCTTGACTTTGGTCCTCTGCATAGTTATTGTAGTCTCTTCTTCCTCTATGGCCACTTTGATAGTTGTTGTTGTTGTAATTGTTGTTGTAGTAGTTGCTGTTGTTGTAGCCTCCATTGTATCTACCTCTATTTGATCCATAGCCACCTCTATTGAATCCTCTTCCTCTTGAGTTCCTCGGGTTCCTGAAACATTCTTCAGTATTATGATTAGATAAGCCACATATATTGCAAGGTTGAGATGATTGGAATCTCCCCCTGCCTTGCTTTCCACCTCTGCCTCTTCCTCTAGCTCTTCCTCTACCTGCAAAGTTTGCTTGGAAAGAGCTACCTTCATCTTCATTCTTCCTATTCTTTTACTTGTCCTTGACCTTAGCTTTATCAGAATATAAGGCAGAAGTTTGATTACCTCTTGAGGACTCACCACCTTTGCTAATCTTTGCTTCATGAGTGAAGAGTTGGCTCATGAGCGTGTTGAGGTCGGGTACATGCATATCCATGTATAAATCCATGGCTGTTGTGAATGACTCCCACTTGTCGTCTGCTTTGATTCCATTTATGATTTGTCTAATGATTTTCTCCTCTTCAATTACCTCTCCAATGCTTCCAAGTTGGTCGGAAATCTCCTTCATCTTTGTGACACAATCAGTCACATTTTTCTTTGGGCTTTTCTTCATTGTTGTGAACTCCATCCACAATTGGTTCTTCCTTGCTCGAGTGTTGGAAGAGAAGAAACAAGCAAGTGCATTCCAGGTCTCCCTTGATGTCTTGCATCCCTTGACATGAGATAAAAGAAAATCAAAGATTGAGTTTAGAATATAAGACCGCGCTAGTGCATCCTTTGAACACCAATTTGAAAGTCCTTCCACTTCATCATGTGATGGTTGCCCTTTGTTCCTCATGGTTGGCATTGCTTCATCTCCGGATATGAATCCATATAGATTTATCCCTTGAAGGTAAGCCTCCATCCTTAGAGACCATGCCGGGTAGTTGTTTTGATCCAATTTGTCAATTGTTGATGGAAATCCATCTCCCATGTTGCTTGACTATGCTCTGATACCACTGTGAAGAGAGATGGTGGATGCAATCCAAAGATGAGTAGGTGCTACTACAACCAGCTTCACACCAGCCAACTGAGACTTCAGAGTTGATTAGTAGACCCTTTGAGCTTCGGAAATCCACCAAAATATCAGCCAAGTAGTTTGGAACATGTATCCCAAAAGTTTAAGTCAAGACAGACAAGTTGCAAGATGACTAGCTCCCAAAAACACACACATATACAAATACACATACATATACACATGCATACACACATACATACATATACATGTTTTAGGTTTAGGTCTTTCGGATTATGGTTTTCGGCTTTTACATACATAGACATATGCATACACACATACACACATATACACAGATATATACATACACATATATATACATACACATATATATACACATGCATACACACATATAAATATATAACAAAATGTACTATGTATAATTAAATATATAAGAAATTAGGCTTTTTGAATGAAAATAAATACATATAGTTTTAAATATATACAAAATAGGAGTTTAGGCTAAATATTAGTATATATAATCAATAAAAAATAGCATTAGGATTTAGGTCTTTAGGGTTAGGGTTTTTGGCTTTTACATACATACACACATGCATACATACATATACACACATATACACACATATACACATACACACATATACACACATGCATACACACATATACATGTTTTAGGTCTAGATCTTTAGTATTAGGGTTCTATGGTTTTTAAATACATACACATATGGATACACACATATACAAATACACACATATGCATACACACATATTGACATACACATATCTATACACATGCATCCATGCACAGACTCATACACACTTGTCACATATACATACACACATATACATGTTTTAGGTCTGGGTCTTTCGGATTAAAATTTTTTAGTCAAATTAAATATATAAAAAGTAGGATTTTAGGTTTAATATTAATATCTATAATCAAATATATGTATAAATTAGGAAAAGAATTATAATATATAATCAAATGTACAATCTATAATAAAATATATAAGAAATTATGATTTTTGAATTAGAATAAATATATAATTAAATATATAAGAAATTAAGATTTTAAGATTAAAATCGGTATATATAATTAGATATTTAAAGAAGTAGGGTTCTATGATAAATATTAGTATACATAAATAAATATGAAAATAGCTAGGGTTTTTGAATTAAAATAAATATATAGAATCATGTATAATTAAATATACATGATTAAATATAATTAGATATTTAAAGAAGTAGGGTTCTATGATAAATATTAGTATACATAAATAAATATGAAAATAGCTAGGGTTTTTGAATTAAAATAAATATATAGAATCATGTATAATTAAATATATAAAAGTTAAGAAAAAACTAGAATATATAATCAAATGTACAATATTTAATTTAATATAAGAAATTATGGTTTTGGATTTGTATTTTAGGAAGAAAATTAGTATTTGTAATCAAATAAAAAAAATAGGGCTTTAGAATTTAAAGTACTATACATAATTAAATGTATCACATATTAAATGTCCTAACATCTCCACATGGTATCAGATGGCATCTTTGGATCTAGAGGAGAGAATTGCATGTCCTTGCACTTAGTGCAAGTATTAAATTTTTTAGAAACGATGGATTTGTAGTACACATGTTTGAGAATATGGATCTTTTGATGGAAATCAACTACAAAACCTATGCTTCCAGATGCATAGTTCCCATGGTGAGTAGATCAACCCAAATGACATTGCATTGTCTACCTCTCATGGAGAGAATAGAACGAAGAGGAAGGTAGAAGGACAAGGTATTATAGCATTACACAAAATGAACACATGAAAGAAATGTTTGAGGCATTTTATGACATGGACAAAGATCACACTTAGCACCTCCACATATGTCCAAAGTGTGAAGCAAAAAGGTTTAGAGAAGACCTTGTGGGCAAACCAATCCCCCCCAAAGGTTCCTTGCCACTTTCCTATCATTTCAAGAACTAAGAGCATGTTCAGATGCAAATCCATAGCTCAATTAATGTCACAGCATGTAAAGAGTAGGTCTACAAATGGTGTAATGTGAGTGCTTGCTAATGTTGAAGCTTGGAAGCACATAGATAGTAAGTGGCTAGAGTTTGCTAGGGAGGCTTAAAATATATGTCTAGACCTAGCTACGGATGGATTAAATCCATTTGGTTTATGCCCTCCTCATGGAGCACATGGCCTATATGTTTGGTCAACTACAACATCCCACCATCACTGGCCACCAAAAAAGCTCATTTATTATTAGCTCTCATTGTGTCAGGTAAGTAAAAGGTAAAAAACATGGATGTATACTTTGCATTGCTTGCGGAAGAGCTGTGAACCTTATGGGATGGGATTATCATGTGCAATAGGTCTCAACCTTTAAGAAGACGGGACATGTGAGTGCAAGGCATACTTATGTGGGTGATGCATGACTAGCCTGATTATGGAGAATGTTGAGGTTTATCAATTTTGGATTACAATGCTTGTCCCCTATGCGCACCATGATTTGAATCATGCTACTCTAAACTTTAAATCACTTTGAAAAACTCTCTACGTTTGACATCATAGATATTTGTCTGATGGACATGTCTTATGTGAAGGGTAAATTGGTCGACAAGCGCAATGACGCAAGTAGCTTTGGGATGCAAGTACAACACTTGCTAGCATGAAATGGTTGTCAATATTTCATGATCTCCCTTAGAGTGAGTTATTGATCAATCATTTGGTGGAAAGAATGCATATTTTTAAGAATGTAGGACAGATGCTCTAGAAGTCATTGTTCGAAATTTTACAGGAGTCAAGGTCATATTCTACAGGAGTAGGTTCTAGAGGTCAATTTTTGGGTTGCTCTGGAGGAGGTGGATGTTGTGGAGGTAGTGCGACGGATGTTGTGTCACCCACTTCTACTCCTAGAGCAAGTACATCAGATACAAGTATGCCACATAATACACCACATACACCTTGGGGTGCTCATGACCATGATGAATCCAAGGTGATAAATATATGCGATGTAGCTCTAATGATGGATGCCATCAGAAAGGCCATGTGTTAATGCATGTGACAACTGTGCTGCATAAAGTTTGGACACTCTATTCTGGTCAAATGGAGTGAATAGGAGAAGGATTGCAAAAATTACATCATAGAGGTGATCTTTCATGAGTACTAACCATCACTTAGGCATCCTGTTGTCAACTCAGAGTGGATTTAGCATATGGCATGTGAGGTCATGTCCCATCGATGATGAGAGGCTCCTGATGCTTTCAGAGAAGGCTTATCAAAGCCTATATGGTTAGACAATGAGTAGTGGGAGATGATTCGTGATGATCAGTAGTAGACTCTTGACCGATATCCTCAATAGTGAGATGCGGTGGCCACACTTCTAGATACAGTTGGAGCATCGCATTTGGGTATCCATGGGTATGACACTATGCATCTTGAGTTTGTAAGTATCACTTTGATGATTGAATTTGCTTGTGTTAAGCATGTCATGTTTATTGATCTCATGTTTTGCATATTTATTGCAAGAGTTAGCAATGGGCCATATTTTGGCACGATTAGAGGAGGCTTATGGATATCATCGTGGACATGTTGCACTATCGGAGAACTTGGAGGGCTGCGGTGCAATCATTCCATGGGAGCATCTATGATGAGGTGAGCTTCTGAACTTGGTTTAGTGTTTTTTACTTGTTGTTTATAAATATCATGTCAATTTGTGTCATTTCATGAATGTGCTTTGTTGCAAGACTACAAATACAGATGTTTTGATCCCTCTAGGCATGTGTATGGTAGTGGTGGCAATGGTGTGCCACAAATTTTTATTTGGCTCATATGTGGTAGTGGTGCACCACAATTTTGTATTTGGCTCATATATGGTATTGGTGCATGGAAATTTTGTATTTGGTTCATATATGGCAGTAGTTTGCTACATTTTGTATTTGGCTCATATATGGAAGTGGTTTGCCACACTTTTGTACGTGGTTCATTTATGGAATATATATCTCTTTTGTACATGGTTCATTTATTGGATATATATCTCTTTTGTACATGGTTCATTTATGGAATATCTCTTTTGCACATGGTTCATGGTTTATTCTACTCCTATATATCTCTTTTATACTCATGGATGACTTAAGCCATTCTTTCTTTTACAATTACAATAGACAAAATGTACTCTTTTACAAGAAGTGTTCATATGTCTACACAAATGAACATCATATCAAGCATGTAGACTTGGGTAAAATGCACCAACAGCTCCCCCTCAAGCCTAACATGCTTGGCCTCCAAATAAGTCTTCAATTGTCCTTGATTTACTGCAATCCAACCATCAACTCAAATCTACTCAATTTTGTACCATCAAGAGATTTAGTCACCATGTCTGCACATTGCATATCTCTAGAGACATAGGATAGTTGAATATCCTTGCTCATTAGCTTCTCCCTTACATAATGGTAGTGGACTTCAATATGCTTGGTTCTAGTACCAGATTAGCTACAAGATCTAGTGATCTTGTGTTGTCACAAAGAATGTGAGGTGTTGAAGAATGAACTCCAAGATTTGTATACAAAGATTTTGACCACATGATTTCTTGAGTTGCATTAGCCAAACCTCTATATTCGGCTTCATTAGAAGATAATGCCACTATTGGTTGCTTCTTGGATGACCAAGAAATGATTTTTGAACCTGCAAATGATACATACCTAAATGTGCTTCTTCTATCATCTCTAGATCTAGCCCAATCTGCATTTGAGTAGGCCTTTAGCTCAATATCACAAGTAAATGGATAAAGCAAACCTTCATTCATGGTCCCCTTTAGGTACTTGAGGACTCTCTTAGCCGCTTCCATATGTGGTGTTCTCGGCTTATGCATAAGCTGACTCAATATGCTAACACTATAGCATATATCCACCCTTGTGAGTGTTGCATAGTTCAAACTTCCAACCACGCTTTGATAGCTTGTGATGTCTTCAACTAACTCTCCTTCATAAGCACTAAGCTTATGATTTTTCTCCATAGGTGTACCTGCACACTTGGTGTTTTCCATCTTGAACTTGATGAGCATGTCATGCACATACTTCCTTTGTGTGATGTATATACATGAACCTGTGTAGATTAACTCCAATCCAAGAAAATAAGTGAGTGGTCCAAGATGACTTATTTTGAACTCCTCCTTCATATGACTCTTTACCTATTTGATTCCTTCAAGATCATTCATTGTGATAATGATATCATCAACATATACACATATATAGATCACTTCATATCCATTCCTCTTTATGAACAAAGAGGTATCTGCCTTGCTAGCTTTGAATCCTTGGTCCTGCAAATAAGTCACCAATCTAAAATTCTAAGCTCTTGGAGCTTGCTTCTATTCATACAAGGCTTTCTTTAATTTGCATACATAGTTAGGATGATGTGCATCCTCATATCCAGGAGGTTGTGCCATATACACTTCCTCATAAATCCATCCATTTAAGAAAGCATTCTTTACAGCACATAGAGCTTCCAATTTCTAGATGCAACAAGACTAATGAGAACCCTAATTGTATCCATTTTTGCAAGAAGAGAGAAAGTCTCCTCATAATTGATACCATGGGTTTGAGCAAACCCTTTAGCAACTAACCTTGCTTTATGTATATTTATACTTCCATCTAGATTCCTCTTGATTTTGTATATCCATCAAGATCCAATTACCTTCATAGATGGCTTGTTAGGTACAAGGTCCCAAGTGTCATTCTCATTCAAGGCTTCAATTTCTTCATCCATTGCATCTCTCCAAGCTTTCTTTCTTTGTGCTTCTTCAAATGTGGTAGGTTCTACATTGGTTGAATCCTTTGCAATGTAGATTGAGTGCTTGGTGATCAAAGAAGTATCATAACCATACCTCTCTAGTTTCTTCGTCTCCCGTGAAGACCTTTTAAGTGGTTGATGTGAGCTCTTGGGTCCATATGTAGCATCTTGCATCTTTGCTTTACCTTTTCTCTTCCATAGCTTTAGCCTTTCCAAGTCTTCTAGGTCAATCTCCGAATCACTTTCTTCAATTTGCTTTGGCTCCTTTGGTTGAAGTGATTGGAAAATCTTCATACAAGACATAAGGCAGCTTCACTTTCCTATCATCATCAAACCATGATTTGTTCTCATAAAAAATTACATCTCTACTCACAGAAAATCCTTTATTTGTTGGATTGTACAATCTATATCCTTTTTGGTTTTGATCATAACCAATAAATATGCACTTCTCTGCCTTGGGATCCAATTTCCCTCTTACTTGAGAAGGAATGTGAGCATAGGCTAAGCATCCAAAGATTTTACAATTCTCTAGACTAGGTCTTCTTCCATTCCACACTTCATATGGAGTGGTTCCATCTAGTAACTTAGATGGACGTCTATTTATCAGATATGTGGATGTAGTCATAGCCTCGGCCCATAGGTAGTTTGGCAATCCCTTTTCATTGAGCATGGACCTTGCACCTTCAACAATAGCTTTGTTTCTTCTCTCTGCTACACCATTGATTTCGGGTGTATACGTTATAGTGACTTCCCTTTTAGTGCCTCTTTCATGCAAGTAGGCATCAAAAAGAGAAGTATTTTCCTCCACCATCTGATCTGAGTCTTTTCAAAGTCCTACCTATTGGGTTTTCTGCAAGAGCAACATACTTCTTAAAGAAATTAAAAACTTCATCCTTCTGCTTCATCAAAAACAAAATAGTCCACCTACTACAATCATCTATGAAAGACACATAATATCTTGAGCCTCATATAGATGGCTCCTTACTTGGACCCCACACATCCATGTGCACTAGATCCAAAATATTTTGATACACATATCCCTTCTTATTGAAAGGTTGTCTATGAGCCTCGTCGAGTTGACAAGCTTCACACTTATAAATCATGTATTGCCTTGTGATATTAGGCAAATCAAGTACACTTTCGTCCCCAAAAATTTTTTTGAGTGTCCTCTCACCAATGTGAGCAAGCCTTTTGTGCCATATCTCCAACTCTATGAGAGTTTGAGAGCCATAGCTAAATAAGGCTATATTCTTTGTATCTTCCACTTCAAAAGTGAAAAGCCTTCCTGTCTTTTCTCCTTTGGCAATCCTGCTAAAGCCTTGCCTTGGGTCTTCAACATATGCTCCAAATCGGTTGAATCTAAGCTACACTCCTTTTTCAACAATCTGCCCAACACTTATCAAATGTTTGGTAATTGTAGGGATATACAAGACTTTGCTTAAGAGGTTCATATTCCCATCTGATGTCTTCACATTACCTATCTTCTCCACCGAGTGCTTTGTATCATCTCCTGTTTGCACTTCATGTTTTTTGTGAGGATCTTCCAAATCAAAAAGTAAGGCCATATTTCTTGCTACATGATTTGAGCATCCCCCTTATTCTAACCACTACTTTTCTAACTATTTTTAACAGTAGAACCTTCTACGTGGGTTTATTTACAAACTAAATTATAAACCGGATTTATTAATGTCCACCCTAAAGTCGGATTATTGATGGCTACCCTTTCACGCCTTTCACGCCCTCACGAACCTTCAACTGCTCTATCAAAAACACCAAAACACATTAATACATTAATAAATTAACACTCCAACAATGCACTGTTCAACATATTCCATAACTTATAACATGCCCCTCAGTTGAAAAAGCAACTGACCTCAATTGATAAAGTAAAATAAACATGGATGGCCAGTCACATGTTCCATCACTGAATGAAAATAAGCATGTTCCATGTTAAAAAAAGCATGCATGGAAATGTTCATGGAGGAGTTACATTAATGTATTTGTGTATGATATGCAGAAATTAAGTGTTCATAATGAGGTGTTAATTGTGTTTTATGTATCCATTGACATTCTTCAATAGAGTGATTTTTGTACTTAACTAAATATCAATGATATTGAGTACTTGTGCGTGTAGGAGTGACATTATGATCAATTATTTTCTTAGAAACCAAGATTTCATATTGTTCTTCAGTTAAAGGAGGGTCATCAAGAAGTGGAGCGAGTTGTAAAGTTCCTTTAAATGGTTTAAGTAAACTAATATGAAAAGAGTTATGTATATTCCAATGAGATGGTATATATAATCGAAATGAATTATCATTAATTTTTTGTATAATGCAAATAGCATGGTGCAAGTTTAATTTTAGGATGCTGCAAAATATTTTTTGAGATGTCTTTTAATGATACGCAACCACACAAGATCATTTTCCTTGAATTCCTTAGCTAATCGTTTTGTATTGATATTACATGTGTATCATTCTTGACTTTTCCTAATGTGCTTCTAAACATTGTGAAGTATAGAAATGTGACCTTGAACAATAGAATCAGTCATCGGAATGTTGGTTTGTGTGAGTGACATGGGAGTGGGAAGCTTTATACCATAAACAATTTCAAAAGCTGCACAGCCTGTAGTGGTGTGTGTGGTGTTATTGTAAGAAAATTAAAGCAATGGCAACTTTTCATCCCAGTTAGTGGGACTATCTAATGAATAACAATGCAATAAATCAGGAATAGTACTATTTGTAGCCTCACTTTGTCCATTACTTTCGGGATGAAATGTAGAGCTAAAATCTATTTTAGAACCAAAATGTTGAAATAAGGCAACCCAAAAATGATTACAAAATCGAACATCACGATCAGATAACATTACCTTAGGAAATCCATGATGTGGGAAAATGCATTTAATGAATATTTTTGCAGCCTGAGGTGTAGAAAAAGTTTTTCTACATGGAATGAAATACGCATATTTACTAAACCTATCAACTATTGTCCAAATCATATTATTATGTGATGAAATGATGGGAACACGTGTGATAAAATCCATAGAAATCTGTTCCCATGGTTCTTTTGGAATGGGAAGTGGCATTAATAATCCAAATTGTTTACCATGATGACGTTTTACACGTTGACATACAATGCATTGAGAAACATAATGTGCAATATCTTTTTCCATGTGTGGCCAAAAGAAGAAATCTTTGCAGGTAGAAATGGTGCTTTGTATGCCTCTATGACCCATGTAAGTTGGTTCATGCATTTCTTTGATGACAGAATCTTTAAAAGCTTGGGTTATGCATAATCTATGTTGAAAATTCAAAAAACCATTATGAAATGTATAATCTTTATCACATAAAGATGAACCATTATTGAATTCATGCCATGCACGTGAAAAATACAAGTCAAATGCATAAGTGGAAACCATTTCATGAAAAGAATGTAGTTGGATGGCAGAAATATTATGCAAAACAATAGAATGTGAAGGAAATCGGCTAAGAGCATCAGCTACAACATTAGCATTACCATGCTCATATTGGATCATGGGTTGGAAATTTTGAATGAATGATGCTCGTTTAAGATGGCGATGAGAGATTAAGGGCTGATTTAATAAATGCTTAATGGCCTATTGATAGGTTTTGATTAAGACCTCACAACCCATAAGATAGTGTTTCCAAATTTGCAAAGCATGCACAACCGCTAACAATTCTTTATCATATGTACTATAATTCTTTTCTGAGGGCATAAGGTTCCTACTCTCAAATGCAATGGGATGATCATTTTGAATTTAAACAGCACCTATCCCGGAACCACTAGCATCAGTAACAACATGAAAGGGTTGTGAAAAATCAGGTAATTGTAAAACAGGTGCATGTGAAAGTGCATGTTTGAGTTCTTCAAAGGATTGTTGTTGGGTAAGTCCCCATGCAAATTTTATTTTTCTTTCTCAATAATAAGGTAAGGGGCAATGCTAAATAAGAAAAAATTCAAACGAACTTCCTATAGAAATTAGCCAACCCAAGAAAAGAAAGAACATCATTGAAGGATTGTGGTGTAGGCCATTCTACTATAACTTTAATCTTTTTTTGGATCCGCATGCACACATAGTAAATGAAAAACTGTTTTAAGATGCTTCTCATGCTCACTATCATTCTTAATCTAAACAAGTATATCCTCGAAAAATACAAGAAAAAAAGCTTGGTAATCAAGAAAAATGTTGTTCATCATTATTGCAAATGTAGCAGGGGCATTAGTAAGTCCAAAGGGCATTACCATAAATTCATAATGGCCAATTTTAGTTCTAAATGCAGTCTTAAAAATATCACTTTGCATCATACGAATCAGATGGTATCCAGATTTTAGATCAATTTTACTAAAGACACGAGCTCCTTGTTTTATTCTTCTTTTCTACTAAGAGAACTGGTGCTCCAAATGGGGAAGAACTAGGCCTTATAAGTTCTTTTTGTAGTAGGTCTTTTACTTGGTTTTCTATTTCCTTTTGGTGTAGTGGGCCATGTCTATAAGGTGCTTTATGAGGAGGTGAACTACCAAGGACTAAGTCTATGCTATGGTCAAAGGATCCTCAAGATGGTGGTAGTTCAGAGGGATACTCAGACATAAAACACTCCTTATAAGTAGTCATGAAAGTTTTATGTGCATGAGGAAGTGTATGAGTATAATCATTGATGACATTGACAAAAACAATGCATGAATTGAATCCTTTCTTAAATGCACATTTTACTTGAGTATGATTAATCAATGGAAATGGCTGGAAATCATGCAGTGGAGACAAAGTAATGATTTGACCTTTAAATTCAAAGTTAAAGGTATGTGAATGGTAGCCAATGTGTGGGTTATAATGATGGCAAAAAGGCATACCCAGTATAACATCGTAAGATTGCAAAGGTGCAATTAAAAATGTTTGCAAATCAACATATGGGCCTATGATAATCATAACATCTTGCACTTCTTGTGTTACATTATAATGATTACCTTGAAATGCAAATTTTACTTTATACAAGGAAGGAAACATTTGTAATTTAAGTTCTTGTACTAATAAATATGAAATGAAGTCATGTGAACTACCATCGTCATGTAGAATTTTAATGAGTTTGTCATTTATAGTACCCTACATGCAAAGTAGAGAATGAAGAGAGATATCCTTACCCAAGGTATTTAAGTCCTTTTCCAATGATTCCTCTGTCCAAAGAGGAGGATTTTCTTCATTATGGGCCTCCATGTTATGTAATTGAGTTGGAGTTGGTTTCATGTTAAGAGGTCGCAATCAACACTTCGTTTTCGTATGTCCAAGTTTACCACAATTCTAGCAGGTGATTCGTGGTCGCTTCCGTTGGGCATCCATCACTGAATTTTGTAGGGTAGGTGGTTTGGTAGGTTGGAGAGATGAAGCAACATGTGTAGTTGAGTAATTGGATTGCAGTGGACGAGGAAAACTAGGGTAAGATGGGGCATTAAAATTATGTTTCATGGGAAGATTTGGTTTAACAAAAAGTGGTCCTTGACATGGGTTTTGTAGACGGAGTGACTTGGTTATGGACTAGAATTCTTTCTCTTCATCATAGGTGAGAGATATATCCTTGTTGAGGGTTGTAGGTCATAGGGTGTGAAGCTTAGCTTGGACACCCACCTCCAAACCATCTTTGTATTTCCATCGCAAGCTATCCTTCGGTACATCTTCAAGCATTCGAACCAATAGTAAATGTTGCCAGAACCGGTCTATGTAGGTAGTAACCGTATCACCCTCCTTCCATGTAAGGGTCATCCATGCATGTCGAACATGTAAATGGCATTAAGGAGGAAGAAAACAATCCTTCACTTTATCTCGGAAAGCCTTCCACATTGTTGGACGCTCGGTACTATGCCGCAGGACATTCCACCAGAGTTGAGCTTTTCCTACTAAATAGTTAGTGGCAAATTTGACTTTTTCACTTTTAGCATATGTTTCATCTGTATACAAATCATCAAACTGTGACAGCCATGAAAGGATTAAAGGGCCATCCTTACAGCCATCAAACTGTAGAAACTGGTAATTCTTAACGGCAATCTTGGAATACATGCCATCCAATCGGGTAGAGGCAATAGCTTTGACCACCCTCGTAAGGTTGTGTTCATCACTTTACATCTTTTCGAGTATCTTATCACGTTGTCGGATCTCATTCTGAGTGCCTCGTAGTTCATGCTGCAGGATCTCAAGTTGTTGCTCGAATATTAGCTGGTGACTCACCGAAATCCTCCATGTTGTTCATAGGGTCCATGAGGATGTAGAGTACAAAACCCTCTTGCTAGATATGTAAAACAATTTTTGAGATTATTTGAGTTAAAATGTAAAAGGAAGGGTTTTTCGTGGGAATTGAAAAAGTAAGAAAGAGATGAAAGTTGTGTTAAATATAAGAAAAGAGAACTAGAGTGACAACACAAAGAGATAATGTAGTGGTAAAACACTTCCCTTGTGTGGGTGAGATTTTGGGTTCAAATCCTCCCACCTTGGTGTATATAAAACTACTTATTGCCACTCATAAATTAAAATTGGTTCGCGTGTAGCCAATGGTTGCCAAGGGAGCCTTGGGTGCCAAAGTTGCCAAAGTAATGCCTTCGTTATGCCTTAAGTTATGCCTACGTTCTATTCCCTTGTCGATGCCTTGGACTAAGCTGAAGGAGTAAACGTAGGTGTAAACATAGGTTCTAGTTCTGGAACTGGAACAAGAATCGAAAGCGGAAACGGAAGCAGAAGTAGAAACGAAAATTGAAACAAAAACGGAAACAAAAATCGAAACTGGAATCGGAATCGAAATCGGAATCAGAATCGCAATCGAAATCAGAATCGGATCGCGAACAAAGAATACTGAAATAGAGATCAATTGCCAAAACGATCAGAAACAAATCCCTCTCTAGTGATGGATGATGAAAAAGTCGAACTGGATAGAAAGTTACTCCATTGAGATTGCCTTCTATTGAGGATGTGGGTGTTCATAAAATACTCCAAGTACTTGTGATCTGTATACACATTAACTCTATGAGCTGCTCCTTCTAGATGGTGACGCTAGGTATCAAACAAGTCTACTATGGCAAGAAGTTCTTTGTCATGGATTTCATAATTAATCTCTAGAGGGGAAAATTTCCTTGAATGATTTGCAACTGGATGTAGGTGTTCATCATCTTCATATTGGGATAGAATGGCCCCTAGGGCGAAATTTAATGCATCTTTCTCTAGATAGAAGGGCTTGCTAGAATCATGATGGACTAGAATTGGAGCACTGGTGAATGCTAATTTCAAGGTCTCAAAGGCTTTTTTTGCTTCTTCGATCCATGAGGATTTTGAGTTTCTTGTAATCTTGGTAAGAGACCTCACTATCTTGGAGTAATCTCTTATGAATATCCTGTAAAAATTGGCAAACCCTAAAAAACATTGCACATCTCGAACACAGGAAGGTGGTTTCCAATCAAGGATTGTTTTGATTTTCTTAGGATCCATAGAGATTCCTTTCTCTGATACAATGTATCCTAGAAACTCCACTTATGCCTAGTGGAAAGAGCACTTCTCCAATTTTGCATATAACCCTTTTTCTCTTAGTTTCTCTAGGACTATCTTTACATGATATTCATGATCCTCTAGATTTTTGGAGAATATCAGGATATCTTCGAGATATATTACCACAAAGTCATCTAAATACTCTCGAAAAATATCATTCATCATATGTTGGAAGACAGTAGGAGCTACTTCATCGATGACAAATGAGAAGGCTCCTGAATCTACTAGGGATGTAAGGGAAAGGGTCTTCTTGGGATGATTAACTTGGCAAGTGCAAGACATGTTTCTATGGGTGTAGCTAAAATTATGAGACCCTTTCTTATATCATGGTCTGGCTATACAGTCTCTTTTACAACTGGACTTCCTCGTTTCCCTACTCTACAAGGATGGGTTGGACTCTGGAGTTTGTTCTCTTTTTGGGACAATTAACTCCAATATGTCCATGGTTTCCACAAATAGAGGCATAATTTGTTATCTCTCCTTCTTTGTTTCTCTTGTGGTGTTAGGTGTTGGAACCTAGTTACATTTATTTTCATAGGTTTAGGCATAGACTCATCTTTAGGAGCGGGCTGGAAAGGTTTCCTTTGGTGGGGTTTTCCTTCCACTTGTTTTTCTTGTTTCCTTTCAAAAATTCGGTTATCACATTGAATAGCTTGCATGATGTACTCATTCAATGTCTTAACATGTGGCATCATGAGAAAAAGGTCCTTCACATCATCTCTTAAACCCCATCTAAATTGGCTTATGAAATAATCTTGATGCCATGTGAGATCACATATCAACTACCTAAATTCTGATGCATAGGTAGAGGCAGGGTGGTTACCTTGACGTAGCTTTCGAAGTTTTTTTTTTGCCACTTGACTTGTGTCTGCATCTCCAAATGTGGCGGTGCATTCTCGAAGAAACCCCTCATAGTCCTAAAGTACTTCCATGTTCTTCTCCAAGATTGGGGCAAACCATAATAGTGCTTGTCCACAAAGCAAGGTTCCAACAAAGCCAACCTTGGATGCATCAGCAGGGTATCTATCAAGTTGCATACGGATGTACAATTTAACTTGTTGGAGAGATCCGTGGAACTTCGTGCGATCCCCATCGAACTTTTTTGGCATGCAGATCTTGGATTCCCTCATGAAGGATATACTAGGTCATTGACTTACTTGCATACTCCCTTGATTTGTTTGAAGAGTCCCGATTTGTTCTTGTAATTCTTGGAGGAGTGCACCTACATGCACATGATATCCCATCTCGACTTGTGTCTATTGATGAGTTAGATCGTTGACTTGTTGTTGGAGACTCTGAAGTGATGCTACAATTTGTTCATAAGCATGTTCTATGATGATTGGTCTTGGATAGAAGCTAGTCTTGACAAAATGTCAAGGGAGCACTAGATTGTGCTCTCTGACTACATTAGAAAAGACTTCGGAAATATACTTCTGATTACAGGAGCACCCACATAGGGAAAATTATACAAGAATATGTAACTATACAATACATCCCACAACCCAAGACCGATAGGTATGGAAAACTTGACTAGAGATGATACAGGAGATCCCACAACTCGGGATCCTAAGAATGGAACAAGATATCTGGATTACAAGAACTCCCTTCTCGGAGATGAACTAGATACAATAAATAACTTGACAAGATCATGTACTACGATATTACAAGAGGACAAGACAGGATGTCCAAGAGCTAGACCAGACAAAACTAGAACAAGGAACAAGACAAGAACTCGAACTGGAACTTGGAGATTACTTACTTAGCAGTCACGACTCCTTGAGCTCCCAAGATTGGTATTGGCAAGGCTGAGAATGAATGTGGCCGACCCCTCCTTATATAGGTTTTCCAAGGGCAGTTACGAATTGATGATGTCATCAATTTGAAGCATGGTCTCTGGATGTCATAATCAAGTAAGAAGACAGTAGATCTTAGGGTTTTGGCATGTTCCGCATGCAATGGAAGCATTGGTTCCTCCTAATTGTGAACCAATCATGAGATATAGGATTCATATGGAATTCGAGGTTTAGGATGGTTTCCTTTGTCCATGGCAATTCTTACTTGGTCATATAGAGACCTAAAAGTTGTTGAATCTCACATTGTTACTATAGAATTGTTGTGGTGCCAGATACAAAACCCTCAAAACAAAGGCCTTACACTTACAATGTTGTATAGACAGCCAAGACTAAAGAGCAAATAGATAAATTCTTAGAAAGAGGTTTTATATATGAGATTGAGCACACCAAATGGGTGTCCCCCATAGTTGTGGTTCCCAAGAAAAATAGTAAACCAAACGCTTGTATCAATATAAAAAAGATTAATGTTGCTACCATTAGGGATAGTTATCAACTTTTGATCACTAAATATATTTTGGAAAGGGTAGTAACCAAAGAAGTTTACAATTTTTAAGTGGTTTCTTAGGTTACAATCAAGTTGCTATCACACTTGAAGACCAACATAAAACTACCTTAGTTACTAATTAGGGTATATATGCATTTAGTTTTATGCCCTTTAAATAACCAAAACCATATTAATGTGTCATGTCTTTAAAGAGTTTCTCCTAAAATCTTTTGAAGTATATATGGATATAATTATGTGCATATTCTCCACTATATCTTGAACATATCCAAATGTTGGAAAGTTGTTTCTGGAATGCAAACAATATATATTTTCATTGAATCTAGAGAAATGTGCCACTAATATCTTGTGAGGAGTGGAAGGGCATTTCCAAAGTGCAAAATTGATTTCTTTGGAGCTATTAGGCCATTGGAAAAAGGTGTCCATGCAGAATATAGTGGCAATAGACTATTTGACAAAGTGGGTAGAGGTGAGAGCTACATATAGTTTTAAAGCTCAGACCACGTCTAAGTTTGTGTTTGACAAAATCTTCACTAGGTATGGCTTACCCATCGAAATAGTCAATGCTAGTAGAACATAGTTCATAATGAGGTTAATCAATGTCTTTTAGAAACTTTATTAATAGTACACAAAAAGTGTATCCCCTATCATCCTCAAGCTGATTGGAAAGTTGAGAGTACTCATAAAAGCTTGCATATGTTACTCAGAAAACTAGTAATAATAAGAAATTTGATTGGGACAAATTATTACATCATGCAATGTGGGCCTATAGACACTACCAAGAATATAGGAACATAGCGATAGTTAACACGACACAATTTCATCGTTATAAAATTGCATAAAGCATCACAACAAGTGTCGAGCACAGAATGTCGGTTAAAGGATAAAAAATTCTATGTTTTTATCGACCTGTGGGATGATGGGATATGTGATAGCTACATTGAGTGTTGCCAAAGGGATGATTTACAAACACATTGCATAAGCAATGCTAATTTGCATCCCATAAGCGATGCTAATTTTCATCCCATAAGTGATGCTAATTATCATCGCTTATGTGATGCTATCTGGTCAGGAGGTTACGATGCTTTAGCATCGATTACACGACAGGTTTTTGACAAAAAAAATGAAAACATCGGAGGCTCTTTGATTGGCATCTACACACATCTGATCGAAGAGCTCTCCATCATTCACAATCGCGCTACGCTTACAAGCTGAAACAATCACTTGCTGAATTGTTGTTTTGTCTAATCTCTATCTAATTGTCTCTCTATTTCTCTCCTTCTACCTCTTTCTCTTTTTGAATTATCTCTCTCTCTCTCTCTCTCTCTATTGTAGGTTATTCAAGAAGTTAACCAAGCAAAAAATATGTTGTAAATACAATTTCCATTCTTTGTATATCATTTGAATTGTGTTATTTTCATTAATTAGCATACTCACACTTATTGGTATGCACATATACACTTATACATGAAGATTCATGTTCACACATATACACATGCACATTCACACACATATATACACACCATACATGTGCACATACATGTGCACATACACCTACACACACATACACATCAATATGCACAATCATTTCTACAACCACATAAAAAGACTTGCATGCATGCATATATGCACATCCACATTCATGCACATTCACATGCATGCATATACACATGGATGCAAATGGAAATGCATCCACATGCACATGCATGTTTCATACATATACACATGCATATACATATACTTGTATATGTTTATACACATACACATACATATGCACATACATACATATACACACACATACACATATATACACATATATGTGCACATACGTACACACACATATGCACATACACACACGCATGCATATAAATACATATACACATATACATACACATACACACATACACTTACAAATATACATGCACATACATACATATAGGCACACATACACATGCACATGCACATACAACATACATACACATATACACTTATGCATGCACATGAACATACATACATATACACACACATACACATGCACATGCACATGCACATGCACATGCACATACACATATATATGCATGTACAGTTACACATGCACATGCATATACACATATACATATGTACATACATACATATACACACATATTACACACATATACATGCACATACATACACTTACATACGCACATACACACACATACACACACATACACACACATACACATGCACATACATATACACACATACACATGCACATAGATACATATACACACATATACATGCACATACACAAATATACACATACACTTACATATATACATGCACATACATACATACATAGACACACATACACATGCACATGCACATACACACATACACTTACACTTGCACATGCAGATACATGCATATACACATATACATATGCACATACATACATGCACATATATATACATAGATACATACATATATATGCATATAGACACACTTACACAAATATAGATATATACCTACATGTGCATATATACATTTTATATATACACAAGCACACATAAATATGAATGAAGTATACAATTAAAGTAATAAAACACATGCTAAATATAAACAATAATAAGAATCAATAGAACAAGACTTTTCATTATTTAATTCCATACACAATCGAAAACATAACTAAAATGAACAATATATAGATTATATATATATATATATATATATATATATATATGTGTATGTATGTATGTATGTATGTATGTATGTATGTATGTATGTATGTATGTATGTATGTGTGTGTGTAAATACATATCCAATGTCATACTCAAGAATCCTAATCATCATCATCATCATCCTCATCCTCATCATCACAATCATCTGCATGATCTGATGTATCTGTGTGAGCACTCTATGATGGTCGAGATCGCCCCTCCTATGTCTGTCTCTCCACCTCATCCATAGCTACCTCTCCATGATAATCTTGTATTACATATAACAAACATAAATAATTAAAACATCCATAAAAGTAGAATAATTATATGAAATTTAATAATACTCACAAATGCATCTGGATGATCTTGCATATACTCGCTCAAACACCAATATCCAAAATGTGTAGCATACTCAATCTCATGTTTCATAGGATATCCACCATAATCCTTTCGCTGCATTGAATTTTAACTAAAATAAAAATATACTTATAATAACACAGATCCTTACAAATGTAGCTACAAAACCATGATGGCCCATTTGGCCTACGTGAGATGTGTGGCCCGACTCAACTCTCTTCTTTACAGTGACCTGTTTATTTAAAAAGAAAAGAAATGCATAAATTAAATGTAAAAAATTAATAAAACATATGAGAATTATAAATATAAACTATTAATTTCTATACCTTCTCCTAAGGAAATGAATCTTGAAGATGAAGTTGTCTACGAAAAAACTTCCACATCTCAGGTGCTATGTTAGGTCTCCTCTTATTTTTTTCCACCATACAATATCTCTTGTTATTTTAATCTCAAACAAAAAAAAAAAGAATCAGAATACATACACATATATACACACATATAGCATGCACATACACATATACATACACTTACACATACATACATACAGATATACATACATACATACATACATACATACATACATACATACATACATACATATATACATACATACATACTAAATACATGCACACATACACATACTCACATAATATATATATATATATATATATATATATATATATATATATATATATATATATATATATATATATATATATATATATATATATATATATATACATATATATATATATACATGCACACATAAAAACATACATACACACATACACTTATACATACATACATACACACACATACACATACACATATCCACATGCACATATACATGCAAACATATACACATACATACATGCATACGTATACACATATACATACATATAACATGAACACACATATACATATCCACATATATACATACACATGCATGCATGCACACACATTCATACAAATTACATGCATTTATCCCACAAGAATGTGTATTTGTGTATATGTGAATATGTGTGTATGTGTAAATGCGTATATTTGAATGATTATGTATGTAAATAATCAGATTATTAATATCTAATACCATTACTTTTAGATTCCGATCAATCAGACGAAACTCCACCACCATCTCCTAATCGTGCAAGGCCTATGTATGGTAAGTATATCAAACTTTTAATTTTAAATATATTTGATAGAGACATAACTGATATATGTTTTTGTCTTGTTATAATCAGATTTTGATTGATCAGAGGGCACTCCACCACCTCCTACCCATGCAATGACTTCACATGTGTCCTTTGATAGGAATTATGATGAATTTTACTATCAAGAGCATATTATATGTTGGTATAACTCTTGCTATGTGTTAAACGTGCAACTATCCGTCAGAAGCGTGTTTAAACGTCTATTCGGGTTCTTGGGAGTGGAAGGGGTCTGTTAAACAGAGGCCCTATGCTTGGTTTCCCAAACTAACCACTTCACACACAGCAATATACTAATGCTCAAGAACTATAAAGAATCTGTCACACTTACCATCTTACAATACGCAATCAAACTCTTCCAAAGTTTACCGAACACACTCCAGCTAATGCTCTCTTCAGCGTACAGCGCAAGAACTAGTCAGTACCGTAATGCAGATTTACTTGATTAACTCAAGAATTGTCTCCAACACAAACTACTATAACAATAGATACAATAACAATGACTCAATCTTTACCGAACGGTTACAGATAATCAAGCAGAACAACAGACACAGAACGCTTCAGAATTCTTAAATACACAGTATTGAAACTGTCACTACTAGAGTATGAACTTCATCAAACATCGTACAGAACATCACAAAACAGAGAGACACCACAATACGCATAATTAGCAGAATACTCGCAACAGAACTTCACGGAACGACTCGTCCAGACAAATAGTCTCGCGATCTTCTAGACGTCTATTTAAATCACACACCGAACAGATATCGATAAACAAACAAGACAGAGACAAGAACGGAATACGCAGAATTGCTCAACACACACCATGGCAACGTCATAGACTAGTCACCCATACAGACAGTCTAGTGAGCTAATGGAACGTCCCTGAAGCGTCTCTTTTCATTGATTTATATAAAGATTACAAACATCTTTGTAACAACCTTCCGCTCGTGCGGAATATGAAAAGATTCCGTTTTTTTTTACAATTGCCAATCCGGTGGCCGACTAACACTGGCACGCACGGTGGACTCGAACCCGCAGGTTTACAACAATTATGGTTCATCTACAATGCCTTCTAAATACATAGATCGGACTAATCTAAAAGTCCGGGAAATTTTCTTCTTTAAGGCCTCTAACATCTGTTTCAAAATATCTGGCTCTACGAGTTGGGCATCGGTTCGTACAGAACTTAAAGAAATGACTTCGGTCATCAAAATTTCTGCTTGAGTCTGCAGAAAAGCTTCCTGTCGATAGAAATTTGATAGGGCCGCATTATGAGTTACCTTCATATCTGCAATTTGCTTATTTATTTGAGCTAATCTTTCTTTCTGAGCCTCCAATTGATATTCTCTTCTGTCTATCTCCTGATTCTAAAATTGAATTGTCCTGTGATACGTGTCACGCTCTCTTCTGAGTCCTGATATCTCCTTAAGTAATTGAGCTTCCATGGTCAATTTGCATTTTAGAATATTATTGACTTCAGATAAATCTATCTTGCATCTCTGGAGTTCTTCAGTAGTCTTCATTGCTAGATCATGCTGCTCTTATCCTCGCTGCACCACTTCATCTAGTTGAACTCTGGTTTCTTCTAACAGATTCCCTAAAGCTACTCGTGCATCTTCTTTATCCTGTATTACTTGTTTCAACTGAATGTTTTCTGCATTTGCAACAATTAATAACTCATCTTTCTCTCTGACCGCAGCCAGTGCCGCATCTCTTTGACCTGTAACTGCTACTTGTTCGTCAATTCTAGCATATAATTCCTTAAGTTGTTCATGTAAGGCTTGATTTTCTGCTTTAGCCACTACTAATTCTTCCTGGAGAGGACTAATGTCTGCCTCCAACACATCCATTTTGTGTTGAAATTCGTCTCGGATATTATCTGTCACTTGCTTCATTTGTGCAGGTAGTTGTTGTGATAGTTGGATCAGCATTTGACCCATGGATGCTAACTCAGAAAACAAGGGAATTGAAGGAACTGGAGCTTGAGAACGGGGTTGAGATGAAGAAGCGGTGAGGAGCTGTGAGGAATTCGGTGGAGAATGATTTGGTGATGAGGATGAAGAAGCAGTGGGTTTGTCGGGGACAATGGGTGGAATGGGGATAAGAGGGTTGAGTGGAGGTTCAGGTGGAGGAGTGGGAAGAACAGAGTTAGGTTCGGTTACCTTTTTGGTGGTTTGTTGCGTAGCATCCTCAGGGTCAGCAACTTTAGCCTCGACTGCTCTAATCAATTCTTCAAAAACTTCTTTAATGATAGGTTCTCCATCTTCTTTCCTTTCCTGCTCAGATTCTTCCTTAGATGGGCTCGTTTCCGATTCGGTGGTAGCATCTTGTTCTTGTTGCTTTTCTGAAGAAGACTGCGCTGATGAGTCATGATGCATAGATGTTGCTGTATCGTGAAAGGTTTCTCCTTCCTGTCCTTCTTCTTCTTTGTCATCTGCTTTATTTCCTGCGGCTGAACCCTGTACTTCACTATCGGATGAACTTATTCTGATTCTTTTCCTGCGAAGAAGGTGGAAAATTTCTTCGTCATCCTCTTCATCATCGTCCAATAGTTGTGCAGACTCCTCATGACGCAGAACAGGCCCGCAGGGTGGTGGTTGTGCTGCTTGTATTGTCGGAAACAATAAACTGATAATGTGTGGTAACCTTGATCGTGGCATATCTCCCTTGTTGACCTGTTTGATAATGAAGAGGCATTCTCTATGAATGCGGCGGAAGAAATACGAAGCAAAGTTGACAGGTTCTCGAGCAGCTAAATCTATAGCGGAGTAAAAGGGACGAGATATTCCATATGTGCGCTTTTGGAGATTCAAAATGGCAACTAAAAATTGGAGTGCTGATCTTTTAGGCTCGGCGCGACAGAGGATTGCATATTCATTAGATGAGTGTCTAGGGAATAATTGGTTCATGGTTGTTATTTGCAGATTAGGGCCATTCTCCCTACCTTGCAAAGAGAGTCGGAATGCCTTAGAGAAAGTCTGGAGAGTGATTACGGTACGGGATGGTAGGGAGGTGATAGGCCAACGCTACTCGGTAGCAGGTGTGACAGCGATTGCGGCGATGATTTGGGCATAGAAAGGGTGGCAATCCACTGAATGCCAAGGCAGTTCAATGAAATTGGCCAACCCGCGGACACGTAGGAACTCACCTACATCAGCAGGGAGTCCTTCACGGAAGGCGGCGAAGTTTGCCAGAGCTTCCATGGCGCACGCACGAGAAGCAATCACAAGAACACAAATCACAGGGTTTATAGACAACACAAGCACACAAATCACACAAACACAAAAGCAAGTAACAGCGAAACGAAAAGGGTTAAGTAGATACTTGATACCGAGAAGCAAGTAAATTTGTTAATCATCGCGCGATATTGAGATGATAACCTTCATAACTGTGGTGTGCATGCATGAGCAGAACGATAATGTCAGGCAGTTGTTGAGTATAATTAAGTAGCAAAACGAGGATATTTACAGACTTATTTTATTAAGCACGCAAAAACAAAAGACAAGAAAAGAAAAAGAGAAAACGAAAAATGCGCGGTGAGCTGCGGAACGTTTCAGTGCGGATCAGATGGTTGATAATATGGCCGCAATTTTGAACGGTTTATCACCTTCGGAAGAGCAATTCTGGTCAAAGTAGTCAACCGAAAGTAACTGGGCCGATTTGTTCTACAATTCGGTAGGGACCAAACCATCGCAACTTGAATTTTCTAGCAGAGCGATTCAATTTTGCATTGTAAAAGAGTACATGTTGCCCCACCGTAAAAACGGGAGTCCTTAGATGTCGATCATGTGTTCGAGCTTGTCTTAGTTGTACTTCCTGAATAGTCAGAAAGTTTTCCCAACGATGCTTATCTAGTTCTCTGAGTGTGTCCGACCGAAATGACAGAGATTCTTCAGGTAGCAGTTTCTGCGTGATGGCAACACGTAAACTTGGCACAACGATCTCCATTGGTGCTATAGCTTCCAATCCATAAGCCAATTTGAAAGGGGTTAGTCCTGTTGCTACCTTGAATGTAGTCCTGTATGCCCATAATACTGTAGGTAACAGTTGATCCCACCTTTTCGGTGATTCCAGAATCAGTTTTTGAAGCATATTCAACAAAGTCTTGTTTGTACTTTCAGCTAAGCCATTGGCACGAGGATAATATGGTGAACTGAACTTATGTAAAATTTGAAAAGAATGTCTGAGTACTTTCATTAAATTATTAACAAAATGCATGCCTTGATCTGTAACAAGCTCCAGAGGTAAGCCAAACCGTGAAAATACATCCTTCATAAGTCACTTTGCCACCGAAACAGCTGTGGCGGACCTTAAAGCCCAGGCTTCTGCCCATCTGGTAGCATAGTCTGTACATGTCAGAATATAACGATTATTACTGAGGATTGCTGGAGGTGAAATAGGTCCAATAAAGTCAAGACCCCACTTCTGGAAAGGTTCTAAAGGTAGGACAGGTTGTAGAGGGAAAAAATGGCGTTGTAACGGCTGTCCAGACCTCTGACAATTATCACACTGTTTGACAAACTGAGATACATCCCTGTACATAGTAGGCCACCAAAGTCCACTTTGCAGGATTTTCCGGTGTGTCAAATCTACTGCAAAATGCCCACGTGAAGGTATCGAATGTGCCAAAGCTATAACTGAGTTTACTTCATGTGGAAGAATACAACGAAGTAAAACTCTAGTGTGATCCACATAATACAATTCTCCAGCAATCAACCGAAATTTGCGACTGTACACTGCAATTTTCCTACACATTGCAGGAGAGATCTGAGTAGGAAGACATTCATCAGTAAGAAAAGTTAATATTTGATCATAATATGTAGATGGCATAGGGGGTTCTGCAGTTTCATCATTAGTTGGTTCAGAAACATAAATCGCTGGTGTGGTGTCATCTACACTGACCGGAGCTTCACCGGAATCTAAGCGAGAAAGGAAATCTGCTAATGCATGTGAACTGCCAGGTCGATGAATTACTTCGTAATCAAACTCTTGTAAAAGCAGAACCGAACACGCTAATCGACCACCTAAATGCTGTTGCCAAACCAGATAAACAAGTGCAGCATGATCTACATGAAAAGTAAATTTGCGGGCAAGTAAATAATGCCTAAATTTCTTTACAGAATATATTAAACCCAGACATTCTCTTTCAGTTACAGAGTAATTCTTTTCAACAGGAGCAAGCCTTCGACTTGCATAGTAAACAGGTCTGAACCACTTATAAGTTTGTTGCATTAACACACTTCCAATGGCTATATCTGATGCGTCTACGAAAACATGAAGTGGACATTCCCAATCAAGTGGTTGTAGAATTGGGATCTGTGTTAATAAACATTTTAGCCGATCAAATGTTGTTTGACATTCTTGAGTCCACTCAAACTGTTTAGGAGTACTCGTGATTAACCGATTGAGTGGAATGGGTAAATGAGCGAGCCATCGTAAATGACGACCATGCCATCTCACTTGACCCATGAAATGCATTACTTCCTTTGGTGTAGTAGGTACAGGTGCTTCCAACACAGCTGCAACCTTATCTGGGTCGACTTGTATGCCCTATGCGGATACAATATGGCCAAGTAACTTACCACATGAAACCGCAAACACAGATTTGTTTGGGTTCAGATAGAGTCTATATTCTCTGCATTTCTCAAAGCAACACCGTAAATGATACAAGTGTGCTACCATCTTACCGAAGAAAGAGAAATCATCTAGATAAAATTGCATAAATGAAGTAAGATAGGGTGAGAAAATTTCCTGCATACAGCTCTGAAAAGTACTAGGGGCATTTCGTAATCCAAACCACATTATTGTACAAGCAAAAACACCCCAATTGGTAACGAAAGCGATCTTTGGTATATCTTGTTCAGCCATTCGGACTTGGTTATAACCACTGTAACCATCCAAGAAAGAGTACATTTCATGTCCTGCTACTCTGTCAAGCATCGTGTCAAGAAAAGGTAGAGGAAATGGATCAGGCACCATAGCTGCATTCAGTTTTTGGTAATCCACACAAATTCGCAGTTGCTTATTCTTTTTAGGAACAATGACAATTGGTGAGATCCATTCAGCATGCTCTACTCGTACAATGAATCCAACTTTCAATAACCTATCCAGCTCTGCCTTTACCTGTCCTGCATAATTCGGACTCATCCGGTAGCTGGGTTGTTTGATTGGTTTTTCTTCCGGCTTCAACATGACCCTATGTTGATAAATGCAAGGGTCCAAACCTTTCATATCTTTGTAATCCCATGCAAAAACATCAGAGAACTCTCACAGTAGTTGGATTAAATCTGCTTGAAACACTTCAGGTAAGCTTTCCTTTATCTTAACAAGCCGCGGATTTTCTTCATCTCCTAAATTATAGGTGATCAACTGATCTTCTGGAACATAGAATTGTCGGGACTTCTCAATGTCATCAGTTGTTTTTAAAAGTTGTTGTAGATCAGCGTCATCTATAGCAGCAGTATATTCTTTCTTATCTTCTTCAGTCACAGGCATCAACGTACAAGCTGCTGGATTCCAATTATCTACAACAAATTGTAGATCAACAGTTCCTAGGGAGATCAAATCAATATTATTCTTCAAAAACTCTTCTTCTTCATCATCTGACAAGCCATCTAACATATGAACTGGTTCTGCAAAATAAGGTCTAGCATGTAATTCACAAGGCTGTATAGCATCTAATTTTACAACATATTTACGATTATTGTCTTTGAAAGTGAGTTCCTGTGCAGACCAATCCTGTATAACCTTAGCTTGTTTCAGCCAAGGACGGCCGAAAAGAAGATTATAATCAAGAGTAGATTCCGGTAATTCTAGGACGATAAAGGTCATTTTAAATGTTGTACCCTGCAAAGTTATTGGTACATTTCGCACAAGTCCTACTGGATGGACTCTTGACTGGTCGGCCATTCTGACAAAAAACTGGACTGGTTTGATTTTGGTCCGTCCTAACTTTCTACAAAGTTCTGCAGTAGCTATGTTTACACCAGATCCACCATCGATTAGTACCTGTGTAATTTTATGATTTTTATACCATATCGTAATTAGAGGAACCGAATGATCAACCGTAGAATCAGGTTCGAGTTGCACGGTCGCTGTTGCTGGAATGCAAGAAGGTACAGGACTGAACTGTTGTTGGAATTGTTGCCGAACTCCTGGTACTAATGCAAGTAATTGGCCAAGGGGAAGAGTAATGGATGCTTTGGATAAAATTTCCCAGGCTTGATTTGTACCCTTCACCGATTCTGAAGACGATGCGTCGGTTACTGGAATTGACTCTTGCTCCTGTGCAGTTTCCTTTGGCAGTGGAACTTGTGTCACCGGAATAGGATCTGGGAATACTAGAGATTTTGTGGTGGTCCACTGACTAGCCTTGTCATATGTTCTTTGCTGTTCTTGGATGCCAGGTTCAAATATTTCAGCTGTTGGTTGTAACAGTCTACCACCGAATTTAGTTTATGTTACTCCTGTTGGAGTCGGCCGGGGTGGAAATAGATGTTGTTGTTGTTGTTGATGCTGCTGCTACTGTTGTTATTGTTGTTGTTGTTTCCCACTCATCGTGCTGGCGGTTGTATTGTGACTATCTTCTGTATCCCGAGGCTGAGTATTTGAACCGTCGGAATCTGTATCGTCAGCCTGTGCACTCTCCGGCTTGATAATATTGTTCAGTATGTTTCGGATTTCAGCTTCGAATAAGCTACCTTCCTTCTTGATATCAAATGTAGGAAAGCTTACTCCAAATAGCGGTGACTAGACTAAAGATTCACCAAGAAATGGTAAACCGTCACCGGAAAACTGTGAACTTTCAGCAACTCGTATCGAAATAACACCGGAAGGTGTCGAATTTTCACCAAAACAAGGTGCTTTTTCACGTTCACTGATTTCTTTGGCCAAGATGTTTCTATCCGCAGACAAATTCGAATCTTGACCCAATGGCATTAAATTAACTTCATGCTACATCTTGGTAGACTCTGGAGTTACTATATCTTCGACAGACTGTGCCGAAATCGCATCTAAATCTGCTAGAAATGTAGTACGTTCCACCGGACTACTGCCGGAATCACTACTAACGTTCTTCACTTCCTTGGAAACTGGGTTAAACCTATCTGTGCTTCTACCTCCTGGAGGTGTCCTTAGCAAATTAGGTACCCAAGGCTGTCTGTACTTCCGATACGTCTCACCGGATCGAGTAACCGACATATATCATCTTTTTGTACTACTTGCATATTATTACTCTTGATTCATAATCTACAGTTACCTTTCCACAATCGATTTGCAACACGCTGGTGCCTCTTTCTAATAGTTAAATTGCAACAATCTGATCTGTTGCCACGTTCCCACAGACGGCGCCAGTGTTAAAAGCGCAACTATCCGTCAGAAGCACGTTTAAACGTCTATTTGGGTTCTTGGGAGTGGAAGGGGTCTGTTAAACAGAGGCCCTATGCTTGGTTTCCCAAACTAACCACTTCACACACAGCAATATACTAAGGCTCAAGAACTATAAAGAATCTATTACACTTACCATCTTACAGTATGCAATCAAACTCTTCCAAAGTTTACCGAACACACTCCAGCTAATGCTCTCTTCAGTGTACATCGCAAGAACTAGTCAGTACCGTAATGCAGAAGTACTTGATTAACTCAAGAACTGTCCTGAACACAAACTACTGTAACAATAGATACAATAACAATGACTCAATCTTTACCGAACAGTTACAGATAATCAAGCAGAACAATAGACACAGAACGCTTCAGAATTCTTAAATACACAGTATTGAAATTGTCACTACTAGAGTGTGAACTTCATCAAACATCGTACAGAACATCACAAAACAGAGAGACACCACAATGCGCGTAATTAGCAGAATACTCGCAACAGAACTTCACGGAATGACTCGCCCAGACAAACAGTCTGGCGATCTTGTGGACATCTATTTAAATCACACACCGAACAGATATTGATAAACAAACAAGACAGAGACAAGAACGGAATACGAAAAATTACTCAACACACAGCACGGCAACGTCACATACTAGTCACCGAGACAGACAGTCTGGTGAGCTAACTGAACGTCCTCGAAGCGTCTCTTTTCATTGATTTATATAAAGATTACAAACGTCTTTGTAACGACCTTCCGCTCGTGCGGAATATGAAAAGATTCCGTTCTTTTTTTACAATTGCCAATCCGGCGGACGACTAACACTATGGCATGTATCGAAGACCACAATTGGAATGTATTGAACATGAGGTAGAGTATGGTATTTTGAGCATGCACTACCACTTGGTCAATGTGATAATCCTTGGGTATGTAGTTTTTCTATAAATTAATGTCATTACTTTATTTTAAAACCATATACAAAATCATATTACTGTTGATATATAGGAATACTTGCTCGATAATGATGATGATGATGATAATAATTCTCATACTCATAATGCTAATATACCTCGTACACATCATGGACTTTCTGTTCATGAATTACAAGCAAATGTTTTTAGAAATCCTCTACCTCCTAGTTTAGAGACTGAAACGGCTGGAGATTATCCATTGACAGCTCGTGATCCTTCTCTAATACAAACATATGATAGAAATCGTTCTCTAGAATAGAGGAACACTTCCTTTAGATGGAGAGGTTTTTAACTTTTGGGGTACTCGCTATATGATAGCTTCATCCACTATTACTAGTGCTAGTCATGGTCTCTTTATTATAGAGGATTTGTATGTGCCTCCAATTTCTAAAGTCACTCTTATGTCATTTTGCATGAGTACTTATGGAATATGCTTGAATGCACCATCCCTTACTTGTAGAGGGATTTCATATGTAGAAAATGAAAGATTATATATTGATGGAAGTCCTTACATGCATGGTAATATAGCTCACCATACATGAGTAGAGATGTAGCAAGATACATAGTTGTCAATGCTATTACTTCATTACATGCTGTTGATGAATTATTACTGAATTATGGATGGCGTAGACCTCTAAGAGCACCTTTTAGCTAGAGAGAGAATGAAAACTTTCTATCCATATTTAATAACTTACATTTTTTATTTTATGTTTAAAGTTTACTTTTCATTTGTTTATGGAATACTAATGATTTTTGTTCATATGTGTAGATTCCAACATATGATGTTGATGATAGTCCACCACACCATTCATAGTTTCTAGTAAGACCTCATTTATCAGAAGCTTCTATTAGAAGGCTATGCAAAAGTGATCTTGTGGAATATGCAAGGTTGAGCCCCTATATTCGAAAGAAGATAAAGTACAAGATTTGTGCGACAATGATGAAGATGATGGCATGGCAGATTTTATTGAGGATTGGTATCAAAATGATAGTGAGAGCATTGATATTTCTGAAAATGAGAAATATATTCGAGGGGAATTTCTAAAGCATGTATATGAAGGAAGTTGTTTGACATGACTAAGTGCGAGCTTACTTATTCTCAATCTTCAAAATCGTTTTGGATGGAGTAATGTATCTGTTTCGACAGTATTAAGGTATAACTTTTAATTTTCTATCTATTTATATATATACATGCATACATATATACATATAAATACATACATACATAGACACACACACACACACACACACACACACATATATATATATATATATATATATATATATATATATATATATATATATATATATATATATATATATATATATATATATATATATATATATATATATATATATATATATATGAATGCATACACACATATAAACATACACACACATACACATGTTATCAGAGTTAGGTCAAATTGTACATACCTCTATCCAATGAAGATATTTTGTCCATCTCGACTTTGGAATTGTCCACAGAGTATTTAGAATCTTCCTGACATATATGCTTCTCCTATTCTAGTCGACCTAATACCTGCACGAACAACTCTTTTATGAACTTTGCATACAAATATAAAGTATGAGTTAGGTATGGAGGTATTAGGTTGTTTGGAAAATGGGAGAAATCAAATCTATCTGGAAGATTTTGAAGGATGGAAGAATAGTTTTAAAGGATGGGAAAAAAGGAAGCATCCATTCAATGCAGATTCTTGTTTTTACCTTAGCTAATGTAAGAACAAGAACTTGCATTGAATGGATGCTTTCTGTCCGCCCATCCTCTTAAACTATTCATCCATCTTTCAAAATCCTCCAAATAGATTTGCTTCTCCTATTTTTCAAACTACCTAATACCTCCTTAGCTAACTGATACTTTATATTTGTAAACAAATATGTAAGTCTTAGTTAACAAGGCGGGTAATTCATTGACTATAAAATGGGAGACAACCAAACGATTCAGTGGTCTACATATCTATATGAAAGTCTACAAACCACAATAAACAAAAAGAAAATTAAAAACAAAATCAAATATACATAGCTACACATGCATACATACACATACATACATACATACACATTCATACATACATACACATTCATACATACACACACATACAAACATACATACATACACATACACACACACACACATATATATATATATATATATATATATATATATATATATATATATATATATATATATATATATATATATATATATATATATATATATATATATGCATACCCATATGCATACGTATATATACATACACATACACATATAAAACACATATATACACATACATACATATACACATATGCATACGTGTATGCATGCACATGCATATACACATCCACATACACATACACATAAGCATACACATATACAAAATCATATGCATATATATACACATATATGTATATTTATTTATTTATTTTCATTAATTTGTCTTTTTTCATGACCTTATAGGTTATTATCTAAAACATTTTTACCAAGTCAGAATATTCTTCCTACCTCACATGATGAAGTCAAAAAGATAATCAACAATCTTGGTATAGATTATCAATGTATTCATGCATGTCCTAATGATTGTATTATATATAGAGGTGAATATGCAGACTCTTTGACATGTCCAAAATGTCAATCTCCTCGATATAAGGATGAAGAAGGTAAAATCCCAAAAAAGTTATTGAGACATTTTCCATTGGCTCCACGGATTAGAGATATGTTTCAAAGCCCCAAATTATCAAAGCTTTTGAAGTGGGGACATGACCACAAAAATGTATTGAGGAATAATCAGAATTCCTCATGATGGTGTTGCTTTTTAGCATATTGATTCTACATGGCTTGATTTTGCACAAAATCCACAGAATCTAAAGTTAGGAGTTGCATTAGATGGGGTTAATCCATTCTCCATGAAATCTAGTAAATGGTCAACATGGCAAATGGTAGTCATAAACTATAATCTTCCACCATATCTTAGCATTAAAAAGGAATAGTTAATGCTTTCACTTTTAATCCCAAGAAAAGACAAGTTAAAGATATGAATATATATCTTGCTCCTCTCATTGATCATCTCCAAGGGTTATGGATAGGTATTAATGTCATTGATGTATCAAAAAGCATCAACGAAAGATATATTACAGTTCGTGGTATTGTGGCTTGGACTATTCATGATTTTCGAGGATATGGTTTTTGTTCAGGTATTGATGTAAGTTTTTTTATTCAATATGCATACAAATAAATGTGAGCTAATCTAATTATATTTTTATCATTTTCATGATGTAGGAATATCTACTAAGGGATATAAATCTTGTCCATATTGTGGTGATTGGTTGAGATCAATCTATAGTAAGAATCTCAACAAAGATATTTATCTTTGACATCGACGATTCTTACTTAATGATCATCCATTAAGATCTAAAAGAGAAGTAATACATTTTAATGGAAACCTTGAAACATCTCAGTGTCCAAAACCTATGAGGCCTATGGATTGGTATAAAAAATGGACAGATGGATCTCTGATAGGTCTAGAATCAAAAACTTTTAGTGATGATGAAGATAATAAGAATGTGAAGAGAGATAAAGGAAAATTGGCACTTGCAGAGAATATATCAATATGGTATTCTTTGGAGTATTGGAAAGGGTTAAAAGTATGCCATCTTCTTGATCCTATGCATATATTCAAGAATATTGATTATTCATTATGGCAGCATCTTCTTGGATTAAAAGACATCATAGCATCAAGGAATGATTTGAGGGACCAAAACTCAAAACCAAAGTTATGTCCTGTTTTTTATAGACATAGAAACAAAACGACTTATGCACTTGCTCCTTGGGTACTTATGACAAAAGAGATACAGACTATCAACAATAGGATTCAATTGATTCAGACTCCTACAGGATATCAGCATCTTTCCGAAACATGTTTACTATGGATGATAAGAGCTTATCTGGGTTAAAGACCCATGACTGGCATAACTTTTTGAAACATATTTTACATTTGGTTATTGATGGATGTACAACAAAAGGAGTACAAGATGTGATCTATTGTCTTGGATCGCTTATAAGGTAATTATGATACATTTAATATATATGAATATTTGATATCTTTTATTTTTGAATTAATTTCTTTATAATTTTTTTATGATATGTATAGGTGGATTACATCAAAAGAGATTGACAAAAACTTGATCCCACAAAAGAAACGTGAATGCAAAGAGCTACTTTATTTGATGGAGAAAGAGCTTCCTACTTCGTTTTTTGATATTGAGATTCATTTATTAGTCCATCTTGTAGATGAAATAGATATTGCAAGTGTTATCAACACTCGATAGATGTTTAGGGTTGAGCGATTTATGGGAATATTAAAAGGTTATGTGCAGCAAAGAGCGAAACCAGAAGGATCCATGGCAAAGGGTTGAATGATTGAAGGGTGCATGTACTATGTTAGTGAGTACCTTGAAAGAGTTCATGAAGAAGCTCCATGTGCATGGACCAATGAGTCTTCTTCAAAAATAACAGACGATGTATTATCAGGTAAGGGAGTTCCATTTTTAGTTACATTTCAAGAAAAAAATGATGTTTCTACTTTTGTATCATATAATAGTGAATGCATGCAAGCATTCATTAGCACGTACGAATAGGAACTCCAAAATCTCCAAAGTAAAAGATGGAGAAACAAAAGATATAGAAGTAATCTCGATAATAATGATAATACAAATATATCTTCTTTCACGGATTGGCTATATACTCGTTTCCAATGAGGCAACACAAAGAAGGAAGAAATCTCAGATGCGCATAGAGAGTTAATGATAGGTTGTGAACAAAAGGTTATTTTATTTTAATAATATTTTGTTTTTTTCATATATGTATAATAGTTACTCTTTACTAATTTAATTTCTTTTGCAAGCTCAAATGTTCACTAATATGTGGCCTTTTGGACAACATATTAGAATCAGCATTATTGATTCTTTACATAAAACAGGGGATTCTAGTATTGTGCTAGCTCAAAAGACATGAACCTTATAGATGGTGAACTTGGTTACGTGGGAACTGTTGTTAGTATCTACGAAATATCATTTCATACATTCAAACAAGTTAAAAAGATTTATATTTTTTGTGATAGAGTTTAATTTTTTTTAAGCACCTAATAATGGTTTTTTTTTTTTATATATTTTGATAGGTCATTTTGAAGGTTGACTAGTTTCAAACTGAGTATCAAGGTAGTAATTCCACATTGAGAAAGGAATTATCTGTGTTTTGGGCAATTGATTCTTCCAAGGTAATGCGATCTACTAGAGAACCATGTATTCCTCCTAGGCATATTGAACAAGCATTTTTTTATGAAAACCTTGATGCTCATCCTTGATGGCAGCTCATTCATGTTCACCCTATAGGTGTTGATATATTTAGGTAGTGATGTGTGTGAACACTCTAGGACCGTCGGGGCACTTTTTTCCCTCTTTAGGAGGTTTTTTTCCCCCGGCTTGTATATACGCCGATTGCCCTAATGGGCTACTTATCTTTGTACATTCTCTAGTAATACATTCAGTCTTGTGTGTTGTGCTCCAAGCTTCTTCTTCTTCCTTGTGCTGTTCGCGTGCTTCCGCAGACGTCTATCTCCAACAATTGGTATCAGAGCAGGTCGTCGCTTCTTCTAGGGCGCTGTCGACACTCCTCCGTTTGCAGTCTCAGATTCACACAAAATTTGGTGAGCATACTCTGTGGTGCCGAAATCGGGATCTGAGCTCGTTTCGGCCTCCGAACGCACTATCGCAGTGCTTGTGCAGGCTATTTTGTCCTTTTGTGCCAAAGGTATATACCAGTTTCTGTTCGCCAGTTTAAGCGTCTCGAAGTCTGCTACAGGTCTAGCAGAACTCGTCTGGGCAGTTCTGTTCAACTTTTTGAGATACAGTCAATTTTCTGCATCAAGGTATTTTAGTCACCGGCCATGGCTGAAAGCAGTGATGTATTCCGTATGTTGGCTGTTGAGGATAAGTTGGATGGTACCAACTACCCATTATGGGCTTATATGATGCGACATGTACTGGTTGCAAAAGGATTGTGGAACATTGTGCAGGGTGTTGAAAGACGTCCTGTTACACCTGTAACGACAGGTACTGCAAATACAGGTATTGGAGCTGATGAAGATGGTGTCGAAGATGATATTCCACAGACTCCTGTTCGTGCTGCTGTTTCTGTTGCACCTACTGCAGAGCAGATTCGTTGGGATGGCAGAGATGCCCAGGCACATGCATTGATAGCTTTGTCTGTCAAACGTGCCATTATTCCTCATATTCGCTCTTGCAGAACAGCAAAGGATGCTTGGGATACACTTACCACTTTGTACCAGGCTAGGAATGAGGCTCGTGTTGCTTACCTCCGAAAACAGTTGGAGAGTGAGCACATGAATGAAGGTGATTCGATGGACAGTTTTCTTACAAAGATCAAAGACCTGAAGGAACAATTGATTTCTGCTGATGAGGTTATACCAGATAGCTCACTTGTGCAGACCGTTCTGAATGGCCTTCCTGATTCATATCAGAGTTTTGCCTCTACTCTTCGATTGATGATGAAAGGCAATCCGAATGCCTTGTCATTTGAGGAATTAGTCTCTGTTCTATTGCAGGAAGATCAGTCCAGGCAGAACAGGTCCATTATGCGTGTTGCAGATCAAGCTTTCCTGGCTAGTCAGAAGGGCAAAGGAAAATGGAGCTCTTCTACTAGTAAGCAGAAATCTGCAAATGCTGCACAATCGAAGAACCAGGATAAAGATGAGAAGAAATCAGAAAAGCAGAAATTGTTCTGCAAGTACTGTAAAGGAAATGATCATATTATAAAGAACTGTCCAAAACTGGCTGCTAAAGAGGCAAAGAAGAAAGAGGCTGGAATGGTTGTTGTAGAGGCCTCTACACCAAAAACAGAGTCTGCAAATCTTGTGTAGGAAGAAGAATGGGCGTTTACTACTGTCTGCAGTTTTGACCCATCTTCTCATGATCAGTGCATGTCTGCAGTAGACTCAGATGTTTGGTACTTTGACAGTGGGGTGACCAAACATATTACCTTGCAGCGCAGTTTCTTCTCTTCACTCGAGCCTGCCCCTACAGGGAATACTGTCACATGCGCCAATAACTCCTCTTATCCTGTTATGGGAGTTGGTAAGATCATTCTGACTACTGCTGATGGTAGTTCTTTCACTTTGTCAGATGCTTTATTTGTGCCAGGGATCAAAAAGAACCTGTTATCAGTTTTTGCATTAGCCAAGATTGGCTTGGTTGTGAAATTCGTTGATGACAAGTGTACAGTCCATGATCTCTCAAATGGCGATGTGATTATTGCTTCTGGCATTTTATGTCGTGGGCTGTATAAGCTCATAGACTATGAAAGATCTGTGAATGATTCGGCATGTGCAGTTCATGATTCTCAGGCTATGTCAGATGCAAAGCTTTGGCATGCACGATTTGGTCATCTGAATTTTGCTAGTTTGTTACGCCTGCAGAAATCTGAAATGGTGTCCTCTTTGCCCAAACTTGAGGCATCTGGAAAACATGTCTGTGAAGGCTGTATTTTGGGCAAAATGCAGCGTTCTTCCTTTCCAAAAGATGGTTCAGTTCGGGCTACGCTGAAATTGCAGCTTGTACATAGTGATGTCTGTGGTCCTATGCAGACACCCTCTTTTGGAAATTACCTTTACTTCGTGACTTTCATTGATGATTTTTCCAGGCATGCATGGGTATATCCACTCAAAGCAAAGTCCGAAGTGTTCATGTGCTTCAAACAGTTTTTGGTTTTGGCTGAAAATCTGTCAGCATGTAAAATGGGCACCCTCCGTTATGTCTTCAGATTTTAATGCATTTCTGGCTGAACGTGGGATAAAACACCAGTGTACAGTGCCGTATACACCTCAACAGAATGGAGTTGCTGAACGAAAGAACAGGTCACTCATGGAGATGGCGAGGTGCATGGTCAAAAGTCAGGCTTTACCACATAGTTTCTGGCTTGAGGCTGTCATGTGTGCAGCATATGTACTGAACAGGTGTCCCACCAAAGCGTTGCAGTCCATCACTCCATATGAGGCTTGGCATGACCGCAAGCCATCTGTTGCTCATCTGCGTGTTTTTGGTTGTTTGGCATATGCATTAGTGCCTGAACAACATCGCAGAAAATTGGATGATAAGGCAGTAAAATGTATTTTTGTTGGGTACAGTTCTGAAAGTAAAGGCTATCGTCTGTATCATCCACAGACTAAACGCATTCTGGTTAGCCGTGATGTTGTCTTTGTGGAAGATGCTATTCAGCCATTGCTTTCATGTACTAAGGAGACATCTGTTAGCTCCAAAGACATGTATGATACTTTGATGCCTCTTTTTACAGGTGGACAGGCTAGCGCTGGTCCTAATGAGGCAACTTCTCAGCCTTTGCAGGTTTCATATGATGATGCAGATCATTCCATTTCTGATGCAGATTTACATGATGCACTTGTTGATGAGAGAGCTGATATTGAACAGGCAAAAACTATGCCAAAATGGCTGGTGCAGACTTTGCGTGACAGCAAATTAGATGCACCTTTGTCATATCGTACTCGTTCAGGCTCTCATAGTACCTCCTTTGCATCAGATTGCTATGCTATGGCTACATCTAGTCTCTGTGATGAGAATGAGCCTGTTTCTTTTGATGAAGCACAAAATTCAGAAAATTGGATGGCTGCTATGCAATCTGAATATGATGCTATAATGAAGAATGGTACATGGTCTTTATGTGACTTGCCTCCTGGCAAGAAGGCCATTGGCACTAAGTGGGTATACAAGCTAAAGCGTAAACCTGATGGTACAGTTGACAGGTATAAGGCTAGGCTTGTTGCAAAGGGTTATGCGCAGGAAAGAGGCATTGATTTTGATGAGACCTTTGCACCTACATGCCGTATGACTACTGTTCAGAGCATTTGTGCACTTGCAGCCCATCATGGTTGGAAATGTACATCAGTTGGACATTAAAACAGCATTTCTGAATGGTGACTTGCATGAAGAAGTGTATGTTTTTCAGCCCCGTGGCTTTGTGCAGAAAGGGCATGAAAACCAGGTGTGCAGGTTAAAGAAGGCGTTATATGGTTTAAAGCAAGCACCACATGCTTGGTATGAGAAAATACATGCCTATCTGATTACACATGGTTTTGAGAATAGTCCAACTGAAAGCACCTTATATGTTAAGCGTGCTAATGATGTGCTTCTGATCATTGTTGTCTATGTAGACGACATGCTGCTCACTGGTCCTCTTGAGAAGCATATTGCTGATTTCAAGGCTGATTTGCATGCCTCATTTGAGATGTCTGATTTGGGGCATTTGCATCACTATTTGGGCATTTAGTTTATGCAAGTTGATGGTGGAATGGCTTTGTGTCAAACGAAATATATTGACACATTATTGCAGCGTTTTGGCCTTGAAGACTGTAAGCCTATTGCCACTCCTATGGAGACAGGTTTACGATTGAGTCTTCATGATGCTGGAGATGCATTTGATGTTGTTCTCTATCAGCAGGCCGTTGGATGCTTGATTTACTTATGCATTACTCGGCCAGATATTCAGTTTGTTGTCTCACAGATGAGCAAGTTTATGCATTGCCCAGGAGTCACGCATTGGAAAGCGGTTAAGCGCATCTTTCGCTACTTGAGTGGTACTCGGCTACTTGGGTTGTTTTATCCCAAGGGGGGATCACTACCGCCAGATTTGCATGCTTTTTCTGACTCAGATTGGGCTGGTTGCTATGACACTCGTATGTCCACCAGTGGTTTTTGCTTCATGCTTGGTAGCTCATGTATATCTTGGTTGAGCAAGAAGCAGCCTACTGTGGCCACTTCCAGTTGTGAGGCTGAGTATAGGGCAGCTTTCACAGTGACTGTTGAGTGTGTGTGGCTCAGACGCCTTATGGCTGATTTAGGTGTTGGCC
>CM035442.1:134015855-134205855 GCA_020310875.1 Ceratopteris richardii
AGTCACTAGCCATGGTTGAAAGCAGTGACGTATTCTGTATGTTGGCTGTTGAGGATAAGTTGGATGGTACCAACTACCCATTATGGGCTTATAAGATGCGACATGTATTGGTTGCAAAGGGATTGTGGAACATTGTGCAGGGTGTTGAAAAACATCCTATCACACCTGCAACTGTTATAGTTGCAGGTACTGAAGCTAATGCAGAAGGTATCGAAGATGATGATATTCTAGAAATTCATGTTCGTGCTACGGTTTTTGCTACACCTACTGTAGAGCAAATTTGTTAGGATGGCACAGATGCCCAAGCACATGCATTGATAGTTTTGTCTATCAAACATGCCATTATTCCTCACATTTGCTCATGCAAAACAGCTAAGCATGCTTAGGATACACTTACCACATTATACCAAGCTAGAAATGAGGCTCATATTGCTTACCTTCAAAAAAAATTGGAGAGTGAGCACATGAATGAAGGTGATTCTATGGACAGTTCTCTAACAAAGATCAAAGATTTGAAGGAACAATTGATTTCTGCTAATGAAGTCCTTCCTAATAGTTCCCTTGCACAGACTCTTCTGAATGGTCTTCTTGACTCATATCAGAGTTTTGCTTCTATTCTTTGTTTGATGATGAAAGGCAATCCAAATGCCCTTTCAATTTGAGGAGTTAGTCTTTGTTCAATTGCAGGAGGATCAGTCTAGGTAGAACAGGTCCATTATGTGTGTTGCAGACAAACTTTCTTGGCTAGTCAAAAGGGCAAAGGAAAACGAAGCTCTTCAACTAGTAAGTAGAAACCTGCTATTTCTACACAATCAAAGAAGGAAGATAAAGATGAAAACAAATCAAAAAAGCAGAAATTGTTTTATAAATACTGTAAATCAAATTTTCCAACCCTAACTCAAGAAGAACAACATCAAGTAGAGGACATCAATTTAGAAGATGAGAGAGCAGATTGAATTCAAAGCTTGGAAGTCAAGAGGCAAGTTTAAAGACAAGCAACTAGAGGATCTACTCGAGTCTTCCAATCAAGATTTAAGGAGATCACAAAGAGAAAGTAAGAAGCCCATAAGGTATGGATATGATACATCCTTAGTTACAAAGAACTATGTATACATCACTAAAGATTCAATGGCAGAGGAGCCTTCTTCATTTATAGAGGCTAAGAAGAAGAAAGAGTGGAATAAAGCTTTGCAAGAAAAGCACACTTGGGATCTAGTTCTCAAGAAACCAGATATGAAGGTAATTGGTTCAAGGTGGATATATAAAGTCAAAAAAACTCAGATGGTTCTATAAATAGGTACAAGGCAAGACTAGTGGCAAAGGGATTTGCCAAACACATGGAGTGGATTATGAAGAAACATTTTCAGCTGTGGAAAAGATGCCAACAATCAAAGTATTGTAAGTCTTGTTGCATCAAAAAAATGGAAATTATATCAGTTAGATGCCAAGAATGCATTTTTAAATGGTTGGATATCAGAGGAAGTGTATATGGCACAACCACGACATTTTGAAGATGAAGAAAAATCAGGATATGTATGCAAGATTCGAAAATCACTCTATGGTCTCAAGAAAGCTCCTAGACCTTGGAACCATAGACTTGTTACCTATTTGCAGAATCAAGGCTTTGTAGCAAGCAAGGAAGATTCTTCTTTGTTTGTGAAGAAGAATAAATCAGAGATCATCTACTTGTGTGTCTATGTAGATGAAATCATTATTACAAGTAATGATTCTCATGGTATCAAGTAGGTGAAGGCTCAATTGATGAAGGAATTCAAAATCAGTGATCTAGGGTTGTTAACCTATTTCCTTGGCTTAGAACTTGTGTATACAGATTCAGGTATATTTATCACACAAAGGAAGTACATAAATGACATGTTGGTAAAGTTAAGATGGAGAACACTAAAATTGCAGGTATTCATATGAAGATCAATCATAAGTTAAGTTCACATGAAGGTGAACCACTTGATGATATTACAGGGTATCAACAAAACTTTGCAAGCATATATTTAATATATTTCCTTTGTGTAAGGAACATCACTTGATCTGTGTAGATTACTTACAATCCAAGGAAGTAAGTGAGCAATCCAAGATATCGCTTATCTTAAATTCCTCCTTCATTTGGGCTTTGAGCTTTCTAATTCCATCAGCATCATCACCTATAAGAATGATATCCTCTACATACACATATAAGTATATTACTTCAAATTTACTCTTCTTAATGACAAGTGAGGAATCTGCTTTGCTTATTTGCAATCCTTTATCCTGTAAGAAGGTAACTAATCTATGATTCCAAGCTCTAGGAGTGTGCGTCAATCCACATAGAGCTTTCCTAAGTTTACATACATACTAAGGATATGATTCATCTACAAATCAAAGAGGTTGTGCCATGTACACCTCCTCTGAAATCCAAGGATTGAAGGATGCATTTTTTACATCCATCTGATAGATTTTCCAATTCTTTGAATCAGCTATGCTCATGAGTACTCTAATGGTAGGCATCTTTGCCATAGGAGAAAGGTCTCCGCATAATCTATACATTGGGCTTCCGCAAACCCTTTTGCCAAAAGCCTTGCTTTATACATGTTTATTGATCAAGTTGAGTTCTTCTTTACCTTGTAACTGCATCTAGATCCTATGATCTTCATGGATGGCTTCTTGCGAACCAAGTCCCATATCTGATTTTCTTGAAGAGCTTCTATTTCTTCTTCCATTGCTTCTCTCCACTCTGATTTCTTCTTAGCTTCTTCAAATCTTGAGGGTTCTTATACATTGATATCTTGAGAAATATAGATTGAGTGCTTAGTGACCAGAGAGGTGACAAGTCCATACCTTTCTAGTTTTCTTTTTTCCCTAGTTGATCTTCTTATTGTTTATTGAGAAGATTCTGCAACATCTCTCAACTCCTCACCTTTTCTTAAACTTTATTGTTCTAAACCTTGATATTCCTCCAAGGTGTCTTTTGATTATCATCAGAATTACTTGAGACTTCATGTAGTTGATCACTTCCCTTGGGCAATGTTGGGAAGTCCTCTTCTAGGTCATAAGGTAACTTGAATTTTGTGCAATCATCTTCAAACCAAGAGTTGTTCTCATCAAAGAAAACATCTCTACTAACAATAAAACCTTTAGAGCTTGGATTATATAGCCTATATAAGTTATATCCAATAAACACACATTTCCATGCTTTAGGATCCATTTTACCTCTCATTTATGATGGGATATGTGCATAAGCTATGCAACCATATATCCTTTTTATTTAAGTTATATCCAATAAACACACATTTCCATGCTTTAGGATCCATTTTACCTCTCATTTATGATGGGATATGTGCATAAGCTATGCAACCATATATCCTCCAATGATCAAGGCTAGGTCTTCTTCCATTCCATGCTTCATAGGATGTCATCCCATCAAATGCCTTTGATGGGATTCTATTAATGAGATAAATGGTTGTAGACACTGCCTCTAGCCACAAATAATTTGGATTTTTTTCATTAAGCATAGATCTTTCAGGTTCAACCATGGTCCTATTTCTTCTTTTTTCCACTCTATTCTGTTCTCGAGTGTACCTAGTTGTGATCTCCCTCTTGATACCCCTCTGTTGGAGATAAGATCAAATTCATGGGAGAAATATTTGCCCCCTCCATTTGACCTTAGCCTCTTTAGTGTTTTTCCTCTTTGATTTTCAACAAGAGCAAGATACTTCTCAAAACATGAAAAGTCTCCATCCTTTTTGCTTCATAAAGTATAGGATGGTCCATCTGCTACAATCATCAGTAAAAGATACATAGTACCTAGATCCTGTGATTGATGGCTCTTTGCTAGGTCCCCAAACATCTATGTGGACTAGCTCCAATATGAATATATCCTTTCTTCATAAACGGTTGTCTAATTGATTTCCCAAGCTGACAAGCACTACACTTGTATATCATGTGTTTCTTTGAAATATTTGGTACGCCAAGCACACTTTGATCCCTGCACATTTGCTTTAGATTCCTTTCACTATGTGAGCCAATCTTTTGTGCCACACCTCTAATTCTGATAAGGTTTGACCACCATAATTGAACAAAGCTATATTTCTAGTGTCTTGGAGTTCAAATGTAAAGAGTCTACATGTCTTTCTCTTTTTGCAATTCTCTTGAACCCCTGTTGTGGATCTTCAACAAATGCTCCATTCTTTGTTAACCTTACCTGGAATCCTTTCTCCACAATTTTCCCAACAAATATGAGATTTTTTGCTGAGTGGATTCATGTTCCCAACTGGAGTCTTCACATTCCAATATTTTCCATTGAGTGCCTACTGGCATCTTCTATTCAAATCTCATGTCTATTTCTTGGATCCTCCAAGTTTGATAGTAGAGCCACATTCCTTGCTACATGATTTGAGCAACCAGAATCTATATAGAATACATGATTTTGCTTTACCTTCCTTCATGGTCATGTTCATCAAGAGAAGTGAGTCCACTTGAGTCTTCTCTTTAGTGTAATTATTGTAATGTCTCCTTCCTCTATATCCTTCTTGATGATTTGTATTATTGAAGTCGTTATTATTGTAGTCATTGAAGTTGTTTGTTCTGGCTCTTGTACTTCCACAGACTCCTCTATTGAAGACCCTTCCTCTCTGATTTTTGGGGTTGCTAAAAAAGTTATCAGTTGTATGATTAGTTCCTCTCTGATATCCCCCTGCCTTGTCTTAACTCCTCTGCCTATTCCTCTTGAACCTCTACCTCTACCTACAAAATTTGCTTGGAAGGTGCTACCTTCATCACAAGATCTTTTACCTTTGCCTTTGCCATCCTTGCTCTTATTCTTATCTATATATAGGGCAGAGGATTGATTAGCCTTTTAGTTTTCACCATTCCTCATAAGCTTTGCCTCATGTGTGAACAATTGTCCCATGAGAGTGTTGATGTCAGGTACCTGCATGTCCATGTATAGGCCCATGGATGTGGTGAAGGCTTCCCATTTATCATCTATGTTGATTCCATTGATCACTTGCCTCACTATCTGCACTGCATCTATGACTTCTCCAATGCTCCCAAGTTGATCAGCTATGTCCATTTTTGTGACAAAATCAGTCACACTTTGCTTAGGCATCTTCTTGAGTGTGGTAAAATCCAACCATAGTTGGTTCTTCCTAGCTTTAGTTCTTGATGAGAAGAGTGCTTCAAGAGCATTCCATGTATCTTGTGAAGTCTTGCACCTCCTAATATGTGGAAGTAAAAAATCAAAGATTGAGTTGAGAATGTAAGACCTTGATAGAGCATCCTTTGAACACCACGTAGTTAACCTCTCTTGTTCTTCTTGAGTTGGTTGTCCTTTGCTTTTGAGGATTGGCATCATCTCATAGAGATGTAACCATAGAGATTTCTTCCTTGAAGGTAGGCTTCCATTTTGAGTGACCAAGCTGAGTAGTTTTGTCGATCCAATTTGTCAATGGACTAAGGAAATCCATCTCCCATGTTGCAATGATGTAGTTGTGATACCACTGTGAGGAGATGGTTGGATACACTCCAAAGATGAGGTGTTCCTCCAATAATCTTGCTCTACACCTACCAATGTGACTTTAGATTACCTTAGTAGACACCTTTACCTTCCCTATTATGCATTTAGACCCATTATGTACCTTGGGGCATCAATGCAAATAGTTGTGCCAAAATAGATACCTTTCAAATAGAAGAGCTCTGAAAAACTTGCTATTTTTGGACTTGAACCTCTCAAAAAAATGTTCAATTCTCACTCTTTGATAACAATTGTACAGAGACCTTTTAGGCACATCTAATTGATGAACTTAGCTAAATATTCCAAGTTATTTAACTAATTTAGGAAGAGTATACACTGAGGAATGAGTTTAAGAAGTTAGAGGTGTAATCCTGACTTTTTAGGAGGATGATTGTATGCAGACAAAGGTAGCTTGTCTAAATCATATCTCAAGATCTAGTGAACCAAACGTAATGAAAATTAATATGTAGCAACTAGGCTAATTGTGCTACTTATCCAAAGTTAACGAACACCAAATTATTAAGTATACATAGAGAAGCCGATCAAACAAGGTCACTAAAATGGTGAGATAGCAGTAGAGAAGAGTAGACAAAGATTAGCATGAACTAATGACTCAAACTGTATATGCTAATGAATGTATGATACAAAGGTGATGTGGTAGACTTACTCATATATATATGTGAGATTAGTGTATGCACAAAAATGAGGCTCAATGGCTCTCTCTTCTCTATCATATCCCATGACTAAAAGTCACTGTTATTTATATTCGTGAATTTGAATTTTGAGTTTCTTCCACATAAAAGTGTCCCTATAGTCTAGATGTTGATTGATTTGATTCTATCCACTCATTAGTCATGATCTTTGTCTTCTAATGTCACGAGGTTCCTTCAGCTTATTCTCTTTTACTTTTATCCAATGAGATAAATTCCATGACTTTTACAAGAGGTGTTCATATGTACTTCATACGTGATCAAAATGAATAGGTGAGAATTCCTTGTTCTTTGGTCAAGCATCCAAGCTTGCCAAATGTACCAAAAGCTCTAATGAACCTACATATGCTAATTTCAACCACTTATCATACTCTGATTCTTCTATGCAACATGCAATGATTTTGTGATTATCTTGTTTGTAAATACTTCATGCCATTATTTGATATCTTTGTGACTTAGTTACCTCCCCTTCCTTGATCCTAATTTGAGGGTCCTTGGGTCCAAATGTAAGAATAGGGACAATTGGCTTGGCCCATTCAAGGATTAATTCATGATTAAACAAATATGGATCTGGTAATTCAGTAGTTATCCCTTGAGGAGCTTCTTGAATGATCAATCACGAGAGATGATCGACTCTAATATGGGTCTTCCCTTTTTTGAATACCACTTTGAAATCATACTCCATTAATAATAGAAACCATTATACTAGTCTTCTCATGTTACAAGGCGTGTTGGCTAGGTACAACAATGCTTGATGGTCTGTGAAGAGCTTGAATTTGTTTTCCAGTAAATAATGTCTAAATTTCTTTACTGCATAAACCATTCCTAATCCTTCTCTCTCAGTGGTGTAGTTCTGCTCAACTACATTCAACTACCTACTTGCGTATGCTATAGAAAGGTCTATATTACCCTCACCTATAGGTTGTGCTAACACACACATGATAGCATAATTGCATGCATCCATGTGTACATAGAATGGCTTACTCCAATCTGGTGTAGTCAGAATTGGTGTTGAACACAAGCATTGTTTAATTTTCATTAAATGATTTCTTGCATTCATCCATCCACTTGAACCTAGTCAGAAGGGCATATAGAGTCTTTGCAATGATCGCATACATGTGTATAAAGCATCGATAATAACCACAATGCCCCATGAAAGCGTGTACTTCCTTAATAGTTTTTGGCCTGGGGAGTTCAAAAGTTACTCTAACTTTCTCTTCATCTGTAGAGATTCCATTCTTTGACACTATGGGTCATAGAATCTTGCCATGCCTGACCATGAAAACACACTTTTCTAGGTTCAAACAGACCTGATATTCTCGATGTTTGTCAAAAACCTGTTTCAATTCAGGGATGTGTGTTTGCCTAATGTTGAAATGACCACATAAATCATCACCATAGAATTCCTAATTCTTTCATGGAAACTTCTTAAAGACATGACACATCATCCATTGAAAGTAGGCGATGCATTTATAAGCCCAAGTGGCATTACACGAAATGCAAATATGCCCCATTCTAAGGAAAAAGCCATCTTTTGCTGATCTTCAGGGACAATGGCTACTTGGTTGTAGCCACAAAATCCATCAAGGAAATTGTATACTTTCCCACTACTCATTCTAGTAGGTCCTGAGTGATAGGAAGCGGATAACTATCTCTAATAGTGGTTGCATTGAATTTTTTCAAGTTAATGCACACATGTAGCATTCTATTCTTTTTGGGAACTACCACAATTGGTGATACCCATTCGGTATGCTCATTCTCCTAGATAAATCTGGCTTCTATCAAACGATCTATTTCTTCCTTAATCTTGGGAGCATAGTTATCATTATAAGTGTATGTTTTTGTTTGGAAGGCTTCGCTTCTCAAGTCATGGGAATTCTGTGGGAGCATATGTTTGGATCTACTCCTTTCAAATCCTTGTAGCTCCACATAAACTCATCTCTATATTCTCTCAATAGGGCTATCAACTCTTCTTCTTCCTCTTCTTTCAATTCGTGCTCGATATATTTTCATTTTTCTTCTCCTTCTTTCAGTGTAACTACAATCTTCTTAGTTTTTTATCGATTTTCCTATGCTTCTCTTGCGCTTTTTCTCTCTTGGGCATTCTCATCATGATTCTTCTATCTTCTATTTCGTATTTCTTAAAGTTCTCTAGTATTTCCAATAGGGGTTCTTCTTCTTCTTGCCTAGAAGATTTCTTTCTTTCCTTTTTGTGCTTATTCTCCTTGATTTTTGGAAGTGATGTGAGCTGATCATTTTGGTTACACTCCCTTTCATCGGGGGGGGAGGGGCGGGTGCCTTCCATATTCTTCTTCTGAAGAACAAAAGGGTTCCATAATAATGGACTCTAGATATTCATCACTTGCCTTGACTGGTTCTAAGATCATCTTAGTACATTGTTCTAAAATAGGATCACATACCATGGGTTCTATCATGAAGATAGAGATATCATAGCCATCCTCATCACAGTGAGGAGTCCATTGTTCTTCATTCATTTTCATGTCCATGGTTGCTAAGATCTATGCTCAACCATGAGGCTCAAATTACTCATCTGGGAATACTATCAGTTCATACGTAGGATCTTGAAGGGTACATGTGTCATTCGGATCCTAAGGTTTCCGCTTTTAATCGCTCTTCCTCTTGTTTTGCTACTTTACACATCCATAAATGAATGTCCTCGTGCAACCAAGAAAGGTTTGATACTAAAGACTGAACTGACACAGTTTCTTCTACTGCTTTATGGATGGTGTTCCACTCTAGTGGGGGTACATTGTGATGGGAATAATCTTTGAGATTGACTTTGGTAGTCACTCCCAGATGTTGCAAGTACAAAGAATTGGTTCCCCAATTTTGTACGATATGTAGTTGCCACATCAAAGGATGTCTTAAAATCATCTCGAAAGCATGGTTCTTTCCAAACTCGCAAATGGCAAAGGTGTGCACAAAATCCACACCACTAGTGAGAGTGATTCCTTCCAGTAAACCTAAGGGTTTCTTGATGTGACCATCAACCATTTGAAGCTTCATTCTCATGGATCTTAGGGTTGGCTTATCCCATCATTTTCATAGGGAAGTGGTGGCAATGAACACTTCAACACTTGAGTCTAGGATTACTTTGGTGGTGTATTCTTGGTAGGAGTTAGGTAAATAAGTGTTTCCCTCTTCTCCTTTGCTCATATCTCCAATCCTTTCAATGGGTATTTTTGGTAATTTTGTGTGTGATTCTTTCTAAGAGTGGGTACTAGCTGTCTTTCATAACTGATTTGCTATATACTTCCACAACAGAGGTTTAACCTTCAATAGCTCTTCTATAGTGAGATTACACTGCACCTTAGTGTTCTTTATTACATTTGTATTCCTAAGAATAACTGATTCTTCATGTCTTACTAATATAGTGGGTGCTCTCATACTACTTGACTTTGCTTCCCAAGGACTAGTGAAGTGAGGTAATTCTTGCAAAGAATTAGATTCAAAATGTTTCTGTTCACTAGGCTATTCCTCCTCTTGTTCATCATATATAGACGGCATCTCTTGTGGGAATTGTTCCTGGAGATCATCTATCTCTTGAATCAATGGGCAAGTCTCTTGCCCGAACTTCCATTTCTCTTCTTGAATTTCTCTAAAAACTCCTTTTGAGCCTTATGTATCAAAGAAGGGCTCTCCCAATCCGTAGTGTTGGGAACTTGTGACAAAGAAGGTGGAGTATCTTCTTGTGTCTTCGAGATAGAATAGGTCCTCTTAGGATCAACCTTCTCTGTGTTAGAAATCAAGTGTTCTAGTCTCTCAAGCAGTCCTTAAAAGTGTAGCTCTCGCTTCACTAGGTTGTTCCAATTGACATACTGAGATGCTTCAAACATACTTTGGGCCAAATCTACCATTTTCATGTAGAGCTTGGTTCTTTTTATCTCTAGATCTACTCTTTGATAGTTCTTACTTAAATCTCCCACCTAGGTTCCTTCTCTCAATCTTGCTTGGTAAGCTATGAACATCATATCCAGATCCTAGGTATAGGTTTAGCTAGAATAGATCCTGGTCTCAACATCTAGTTTACCTGATTTGACTCTTGGGAGGCTAATTCGAAGATTTTGGCTCTCGTCTCCTTCAGGCTCCCTTCTAAGTAATTCATTTTCTTGCTCCATTTTCTTTTAAGCCTTTCTTGTGATCCTTCCAAGATTTGACTTTCCTTCCATTTGACTCTCCAACTTCACTACTCTTAGCTATCTTATTAGGGTTTATGTATTGATTTTGTAGTAGAGTGTGGGCTCTACTACCTGCTTGAATAGGTACATAGGTTGATGTGGATGTGTTTGAAGTGTGCGCTGTCGGAAAGATTTCAACCTTTCCGTTGATGACCAGAGATAATGAAAACAACTTAATTGGTGAATTCTAAACCTCTTTTTCACTGTTGAACAATTGTTCTGGATTGAATTAACTATTTTTGAAGTGTTTGCAGGTACAAGAAATGATGAAGAATATGTGTTCATATTAGGGTTACCCTAATTACTCATTTAATGAGTGTTTTAAATTGATACATATAAGACATATGGGTATATAACCCTAGGATTTCATAAGTTTATATAAGTTTAAGTCAGTAGGGTTAATCCAAAGGATCTTAAATGATTCTAATGGGTTAATGCTAGGGTTTACTTAAATGTTAATGGCGAATGATAGGGTTCAGAAACGATTTTAAAGGGTTTCAATGGATTTCAGAAGGGTTTTAGTAGGTTTTCTAGGGTTTTAGTTTGTTTCAAGGGTTAAAATAACTACTATTTAATGAAATTAATCTATAATTAAGCATTGGTTAACTTATAAAACTAAATTAGGATTTAATTAGTTACCTTAATAGTGTGTTTACATTTTAATACTAAGGTTCTAATTAATTAAATTCTTATCCTAAGCTTAAATTAAAAGAATTATTTAATTATCAAAATTTAGGATAATTCAATTAAAAAGAAAATTAAGTGGATAAATAATGAATGGTGTATGTGAGTGGTGATTAAAGTATGGTGAGAGTTGAGTGTGTAAATAAAGTGGTTAAAGTAGGAGGTTGAAAGTGTGGTAATTGTGAGTGCACGTTAAAAGAATGGTTTAAATAGATTATGCATTTAAAGTAGTTAAAAGTAAATGAAAAGAGTGGTGATTAAGTGTGGGTTAAAGAATGGATGAGAAAATAAAGGAACTAAAAAAAGAGTGGATTTGGAAGGACTTGTGTATGTATTTAAATGTGTGTTGAGCTCAAGTTTCTCCTAATGTTTTTTTTTCAGGTACTTCCTCTTTCTTCTTCTCACCTTGCCGTGTATGTGTAGGAGAGAATTTGGTTTGTTTTTCTCTGCATTAAATCATCTAGAGAAAGATTGTTATTTTCTTTTCCTCTCTCATCTTGATGGTGGCTGCAACATCTATTGCATCCATGTAAGAGAGAGAGAGCACTTTTTATATGTTCGTAGGAATCTTGAGAGGGATGTGCTGTTCAGCTCACGCCCCAAACTCTTGCTCCCCCTAGTTGCATTCCCCAGCTATAGTCAGGCAATCTTTTTCTGTCGTGCCGTTGAAGGTGCGATTTTTATCAGGATAATCGTACTTTTTTTTCTGATCGTTGTACATATCTGCAGCGTTCTTCGCCCATAGCTTACGGAATTATTCGAACTCTCCCGTGCCATCTACAGTCATTGTTTACCGGGCCCAGAGCTATCGTGCGAGCTTCCATATCCAACGCTTGCGCAATCTCTCTCTCTGTGTGCTTGCAGGCGGTTCCTGAATATTTTTGCGCGTCGAAATTCGCAGTTCCTTTTGTACAGTTATGATGTGAGCTATTCTTCACAGGACGATATATTCAATTTAGCAGCTTGTCTTCTCTGGGGTCTTTGACAGATTTCAGAAAAGCTAGATTCTCTGCGCAATAGTCCGATGCGTGCGAGTCCGGCATTTTTATCCTAATAAAAATATAACAGCAGCAGACATCAGCCTGTAGTTTTTATCAGGCTAATCGTTAATAACTATCAGATTTTATTTTGACCGAGCATTACGATTATCTTCCTGTCTGCATAGAACAACCAGGGCCGGTACACAATGATTACTCACCACGCCTTTGCAGGGAACCCCATTATTTCAGATAAACGTAGGAACCTTAGCGAACTTGATTTAAGCGAGGCAGAATCAGCGGGGACCTTGCGAGTGTTGCCAGTATTGGAGGGGAAGCCGTTGATATCTTCGGTATTGTCGAATGAAGGTGGGCAAGCTTGGAAGCTTGCCTGGCATAATTTTGGAGCCTGTCATAATGCTTTGATAGGATCTCAGCAAGCAGTAAATGCTTTCTTAGCAGAACAGCAAGCTGAAGCGGGCTGGTGAAATTTAGAGAGAGAGAGAGAGGGAAGAGGAAGTTAGAGATAGAGAGAGTGTAGGAAGGCGAATTGACACTTTTCTGCCGTCTGTCTTGAGCTGGCTGCGCGGTTGATTGTCTTTTCTTTTCAGAAACAGATAACTACTGCGAAAGTCCATTATTCTTCTTCGCGGACGATCAATTTCGATAGAAATGATGTTAACTGCGCGTTTTCTTCTTTATTCATGTTGAAAGCGATGATCAGCATTATTAAAGTTTTCCGCACTTATCGGCTATAATGGACTGTGTTTCGATCAGAATTGTCGACAACAAAGTAAAGATGTATGTGCCACGTTTTCTGTGGTAATCGCCTTTCAGAAATTTTCATTTATGGCTGCTAACGTTGCTACTAGAAGGAGCTTCATTATCCATTCGAAAAACCCTCAGCTTAAGGTATTTAACCTTTCTCCTTGACGGAAATGGTCAACTTTAAATACCAGCACTCAGTTCGCGAGTACAAGGGCTTGTAGTGGATCACTCAGGGATATTTAGTCTTAAGATGAAACAGAATGCTAGTGCTGGCAGCACTGCGGTGTTTGATTTTTGATGAGGGGCAAAGGCCATCCGCCACCTCTTTGTTTTCTTTTTTCCTTGCACAGCAGCAAAATTGGAAACACACATCGTCATCATCATTTAGAACATTGACCTTATAAAGCATACCGGACGTTCGTTAGAGCTGAGGCATCCATTGTATAAGGGGAAACTACACTAAAGCCTCATGGTATAGCCGATCAATACTTGTCCTTTGATGAAAGGACCAATGATTCAAATGGGATCAAATTCGATTAGGAGTCTTTATAATGGTTTATCTTGTAAAACTTTCGAGTAGCGACATTTTGAGTTTTCTAGTTCCTAACATTTGTAAGTGGTTCTTAGACTGTCGAGGAAACATGAATTTTGTAACTAAATGTATTTTGGAAAAAAAAACGTACTTTGGCGGAAGCCCTCATTATAGTGGTATATGTGACGTGTGTGTGTGAGTGTGAGTTTGAGAGATAGGGAGAAAGAGAGAGTATAAATGATTATTAACATGAATATTAATTCGATAATTAATAGCAAGTGGTTTTAAGCTTTAGATGCATGTTGAACTAAAAATTGGTGTGTTTCATATGAATGAGTGCATTTATGTGTGTATAGATGCATGTATATGTCAAGAGCATGTGAATGCTTTCATGTATGCATGAGCATATGCATATGTATTAAGCATGTATAAGAATTGTGTATGAATTATATTTTGCAAGTTATACTAATAACCTAATGTTTTTTTTTCAGAAACATTGAAGATTACAATCAATTAAAGTGAAGTGAAGACAATTGAAGTGAAGCGGCAGCCTAAAGATCCATTTAAATCTTATTTCCCATTTAGTCAACTATCCAATTGACTAGACATTTATCCAATTGTTTAGGCCTTCCAGTTGTATTAGAATTATTAAGTTGAACCATTAGCTTATCACTTAATTTATTCACGCAGTTTTGCAACAATATTGTTTCCCATTACTTTCTTTGATGTCTTCTAAAATTAGTTCTAAAAATGAGTCTGATAGAAAGCACGAATTAGAACACTTAATTCTAGGCACGTTGCTACCATCTCCAATTGAAAATTCATATAACAACGAAAATTTCGAACCTGAAATAGTTAAAGATAAAATAGTTCACGAGTCGTTACGCCCGATAGAATACGATCAGCTTGTTTCTCGACTCTTACCGTTATTTACTATCGTTTTGCCTGAACCGGAGTTCAACGACGACTTATTCCCACCGGCATTAGTGCGAAAACCGAGCTTAGAACAAAGTACAACTGAAGAAAAGGACATAATTAAAGATCAAATTACCGGTGAGAACTTAGTTTCACCTTATCAAATAGAAGCTATTGAGCAATATAGAGCAGCTCAACCTTACGGTTCTTAGACGTTTCAAGTGTTTCAATTATCTATTCCAAATTTCCTAGATTTAAGAGTAAGTTAGAAGTTCTTTTACCTTAGACGAGAGAAAAATATACCTAAAACGCCTACAATTGTCTCATACACCCTGCGTGTGCCGAGGGATTTAATGGCTGACTGATCCACCAGCCTTATGTCCGCAACTTCCCGACATCTTGGTGAACCCGACGTGAAGGTTTGGCATGACATTGTAGGTATAAAGGTATATTTACTTTCTGTTTTGCATATGCATATATAGATAATTTGACGATTGAAGAAGAAGTATCGACATCCTTTGTAGCTGCAGCTGATTGTTCCTCGTCACGTCACCTTTCTCCATCAACTTTCATAAAAGTGACGATTGCACATGCATGACAAGATTTTTGCATTGATCACATTCACAATGAACCTCTTCATCAAGCTGGTTGATCAGGTATATTTATTATTATTCTGTTGCATAATAGTAGGAAAGTTTTCTTTATTTCGGCATAGCAGCTCAGGGACGTCTGATACAAAGAATATGTGTCTAGTATATATATATATATATATATATATGCCTTGTGACATAGTTTTGAGTGATTAAGAAATAGAGCGTTCATTATGGACCCTTATCTCATAGAAAAACGAGTATGGAAATTGATTGATGACCTTAAAATAGAGAAGAAAGAGTTTTGTGGTAAAGATGTTACTAGGTATCTCAAGGAGTATGAACATTTAGCTTACCAATATGGCATACCTAGGTATAGTTGGGTTGCAACCTTTAGGCGTATATCAAATGGAGATACCCGAGATAGAATAAGCCTTAGGTTGGGCTCGTCCACTATACCTTGGGATATTTTTAAGACCCAATCGCTACAAGAATTCTTTTTCGAGGATTCAACAAAAAGAAATCATGAAACGTTTCAAGCTTGGGTAAATACATCTAAACCAAAAGAGAACTTAATTGAGGGTTTCCAAGAGTTTGAAGAACAGTTTAGCGACTTACCTGAGCAAGAACAAGTTTATTTTGAGCCTTATAAAGTTATAGATTTTTTAACTATCCTTGATTACTCAATTCGAAAAGACCTAGAGCCTCTTTTAGAAGAACATAATACCTCAAATGGCCTGACCAGTGATTGGACATATGTCCAAAAGCAAGTTCATCGACTTGCTCTTAGATATGAACGCCAAAACCTCAAATATTTTCCTCTTTCCAAAAGCAACGATTTAGATTGTACTTATCAAAAGATAAATGAAGAAAACCAATTTGAAATTACAAACAATGAATTAGATGATGTTACACCAATGATGAATGATGAAAACCAAATTATAATTACAGAACACAAAACATTAAGCAAACATGAGTGTGAACATGAGAAATCTTTGTTTGATTCTTCTAAAAGTCTTCCCAAATTAATCATTGAAGAAGTGAGTGATGCAAGTGTTAAAGAAATCCCACTCATCACAATAGCTTCTCCTAAAATTATTACTCACATTGATTCTTCATATAAGGAAGAACAATATGAGAAAATTATAAACAATGATATTTATACATTTGAAAAATATGAATTGAAGGGTTTCAATATAAATGAACACTTGTTTTGCCTTAATGATGTTAATATTGGTTTTTCTAATCAAATTTTTGAGTGGTTTGATACAGGTTAAGCAAGAATGGAGGATTTAATATTTCAGTGGAATATCATGAAAGCTACCAAGTTTGACTTAATATTGCTTTGGTTTTTACAGATGGACTATCGAGAAGTATTATCTTGGATTGCTACCTTTTGTATAAGTCTGCTAATAATTATGTTGCTCACAAGTTTTTCGAGTTGATTTATTTTACAGGTTTAGCATGAAGATTGGAAGCTGATTGATGAACCATGATTTTCTTCAAACATAGTCTATGATTTAAAAATTCCAGTCAATAAAAGCGATATTTGGATGAAAGGCGATGCTAAAGATGGAATCAATATAGATCAGGTGAAACAGTTCTAACCCTGATTAATGTTTTAAGTTTTGTTTTTTCCTGCATTATCATAAGTAGAAATGTACATTCTTCAGATAGGTTAAGAAACCTCTTAAAATTATGAAAAGTAGAATTTATACTGAAGTAGGGATGTGCTTGAAGAGAAGATAGGGATTAGAAGACCTATGGCTGTCATATGGATAGTTGAAAGGAACCCTTAACTTGCAACTCCTAGTAGAAGTAGACTTGTTTTATATAGGTAAGCTTCCTTAAATCTGACCCATTTAGCTAAAGAGATCCTAGTTCCTGTTGTAGCTTACCTCTAGATCCTTTGCTCTGATTAGGGGTTAAGCCTTTCCCCTTCATCAAAAAAGTTGCGAAGAAAAATTGAAAGCAGTACATTAATGGTTGCTGCATATGAAAAGAGGAAAAATGACAAAAAGGAAAAATTATGATTAAAAAAAAAATGAGAAAAAGGAAAAAGTATGATAAAAAAAAAATGAGATAAAAGAAAAATCAAATAAATCAGTTGTGGTCTCGAAATCACTTCTGATTTGAAAAGCGGGCTATATAAGGCGGATGTAGGCTAAAGGGGAGTTAGTTCTTTGTATCTTAATGGCAAATGGTTAGGAAATGAGGATAGAAGGCCTATATAACATATGCTTTACTTATGAACAGAGTTAATAGAAGAGTTAGTACGAACACTATTTGAATGACTTCTATAGTTTCTTTCTAAAACCTGTTTCCAATTCATGCCTTGACCGAAAAGGTTTAAATTCAAGTTTACATAATTTTATAAGTTTTCTTTGCTATTTGAAGATGTACTAATGATAGAAGCAATTTTAATTTGAGTCATGAATAAGTTTCAAAAGAATTTGATATTGCTTTCTATGATCTGCAGGTTGGCCCATCGAGGACGATGTGCAGGTTTGGCCGGGGCGAATGTCGAAAAGATTTCAACCTTTCCGTTGATGACCAGAGATAATGAAAACAACTTAATTGGTGAATTCTAAACCTCTTTTTCACTGTTGAACAATTGTTCTGGATTGAATTAACTATTTTTGAAGTGTTTGCAGGTACAAGAAATGATGAAGAATATGTGTTCATATTAGGGTTACCCTAATTACTCATTTAATGAGTGTTTTAAATTGATACATATAAGACATATGGGTATATAACCCTAGGATTTCATAAGTTTATATAAGTTTAAGTCAGTAGGGTTAATCCAAAGGATCTTAAATGATTCTAATGGGTTAATGCTAGGGTTTACTTAAATGTTAATGGCGAATGATAGGGTTCAGAAATGATTTTAAAGGGTTTCAATGGATTTCAGAAGGGTTTTAGTAGGTTTTCTAGGGTTTTAGTATGTTTCAAGGGTTAAAATAACTACTATTTAATGAAATTAATCTATAATTAAGCATTGGTTAACTTATAAAACTAAATTAGGATTTAATTAGTTACCTTAATAGTGTGTTTACATTTTAATACTAAGGTTCTAATTAATTAAATTCTTATCCTAAGCTTAAATTAAAAGAATTATTTAATTATCAAAATTTAGGATAATTCAATTAAAAAGAAAATTAAGTGGATAAATAATGAATGGTGTATGTGAGTGGTGATTAAAGTATGGTGAGAGTTGAGTGTGTAAATAAAGTGGTTAAAGTAGGAGGTTGAAAGTGTGGTAATTGTGAGTGCACGTTAAAAGAATGGTTTAAATAGATTATTCATTTAAAGTAGTTAAAAGTAAATGAAAAGAGTGGTGATTAAGTGTGGGTTAAAGAATGGATGAGAAAATAAAGGAACTAAAAAAAGAGTGGATTTGGAAGGACTTGTGTATGTATTTAAATGTGTGTTGAGCTCAAGTTTCTCCTAATGTTTTTTTTTCAGGTACTTCCTCTTTCTTCTTCTCACCTTGCCGTGTATGTGTAGGAGAGAATTTGGTTTGTTTTTCTCTGCATTAAATCATCTAGAGAAAGATTGTTATTTTCTTTTCCTCTCTCATCTTGATGGTGGTTGCAACATCTATTGCATCCATGTAAGAGAGAGAGAGCACTTTTTATATGTTCGTAGGAATCTTGAGAGGGATGTGCTGTTCAGCTCATGCCCCAAACTCTTGCTCCCCCTAGTTGCATTCCCCAGCTATAGTCAGGCGATCTTTTTCTGTCGTGCCGTTGAAGGTGCGATTTTTATCAGCATAATCGTACTTTTTTTTTCTGATCGTTGTACATATCTGCAGCGTTCTTCGCCCATAGCTTACGGAATTATTCGAACTCTCCCGTGCCATCTACAGTCATTGTTTACCGGGCCCAGAGCTATCGTGCGAGCTGCCATATCCAACGCTTGCGCAATCTCTCTCTCTGTGTGCTTGCAGGCGGTTCCTGAATATTTTTGCGCGTCGAAATTCGCAGTTCCTTTTGTACAATTATGATGTGAGCTATTCTTCACAAGACGATATATTCAATTTAGCAGCTTGTCTTCTCTGGGGTCTTTGACAGATTTCAGAAAAGCTAGATTCTCTGCGCAATAGTCCGATGCGTGCGAGTCCGGCATTTTTATCCTAATAAAAATATAACAGCAGTAGACATCAGCCTGTAGTTTTTATCAGGCTAATCGTTAATAACTATCAGATTTTATTTCGACCGAGCATTACGATTATCTTCCTGTCTGCATAGAACAACCAGGGCGGGTACACAATGATTACTCACCACTCCTTTGCAGGGAACCCCATTATTTCAGATAAACGTAGGAACCTTAGCGAACTTGATTTAAGCGAGGCAGAATCAGCGGGGACCTTGCGAGTGTTGCCAGTATTGGAGGGGAAGCCGTTGATATCTTCGGTATTGTCGAATGAAGGTGGGCAAGCTTGGAAACTTGCCTGGCAGAATTTTGGAGCCTGTCATAATGCTTTGATAGGATCTCAGCAAGCAGTAAATGCTTTCTTAGCAGAACAGCAAGCTGAAGCGGGCTGGTGAAATTTAGAGAGAGAGAGAGAGGGAAGAGGAAGTTAGAGATAGAGAGAGTGTAGGAAGGCGAATTGACACTTTTCTGCCGTCTGTCTTGAGCTGGCTGCGCGGTTGATTGTCTTTTCTTTTCGGAAACAGATAACTACTGCGAAAGTCCATTATTCTTCTTCACGGACGATCAATTTCGATAGAAATGATGTTAACTACGCGTTTTCTTCTTTATTCATGTTGAAAGCGATGATCAGCATTATTAAAATTTTCCGCACTTATCGGCTATAATGGACTGTGTTTCGATCAGAATTGTCGACAACAAAGTAAAGATGTATGCGCCACGTTTTCTGTGGTAATCGCCTTTCAGAAATTTTCATTTATGGCTGCTAACGTTGCTACTAGAAGCAGCTTCATTATCCATTCGAAAAACCCTCAACTTAAGGTATTTAACCTTTCTCCTTGACGGAAATGGTCAACTTTAAATACCAGCACTCAGTTCGCGAGTACAAGGGCTTGTAGTGGATCGCTCAGGGATATTTAGTCTTAAGATGAAACAGAATGCTAGTGCTGGCAGCACTGCGGTGTTTGATTTTTGATGAGGGGCAAAGGCCATCCGCCACCTCTTTGTTTTCTTTTTTCCTTCCACAGCAGCAAAATTGGAAACACACATCGTCATCATCATTTAGAACATTGACCTTATAAAGCATACAGGACATTCGTTAGAGCTAAGGCATCCATTGTATAAGGGGAAACTACACTAAAGCCTCATGGTATAGCCGATCAATACTTGTCCTTTGATGAAAGGACCAATGATTCAAATGGGATCAAATTCGATTAGGAGTCTTTATAATGGTTTATCTTGTAAAACTTTCGAGTAGCGACATTTTGAGTTTTCTAGTTCCTAACATTTGTAAGTGGTTCTTAGACTGTCGAGGAAACATGAATTTTGTAACTAAATGTATTTTGGAAAAAAAAACGTACTTTGGTGGAAGCCCTCATTATAGTGGTATATGTGACGTGTGTGTGTGAGTGTGAGTTTGAGAGATAGGGAGACAGAGAGAGTATAAATGATTATTAACATGAATATTAATTCGATAATTAATAGCAAGTGGTTTTAAGCTTTAGATGCATGTTGAACTAAAAATTGGTGTGTTTCATATGAATGAGTGCATTTATGTGTGTATAGATGCATGTATATGTCAAGAGCATGTGAATGCTTTCATGTATGCATGAGCATATGCATATGTATTAAGCATGTATAAGAATTGTGTATGAATTATATTTTGCAAGTTATACTAATAACCTAATGTTTTTTTTTCAGAAACATTGAAGATTACAATCAATTAAGTGAAGTGAAGACAATTGAAGTGAAGCGGCAGCCTAAAGATCCATTTAAATCTTATTTCCCATTTAGTCAACTATCCAATTGACTAGACATTTATCCAATTGTTTAGGCCTTCCAGTTGTATTAGAATTATTAAGTTGAACCATTAGCTTATCACTTAATTTATTCACGCAGTTTTGCAACAATATTGTTTCCCATTACTTTCTTTGATGTCTTCTAAAATTAGTTCTAAAAATGAGTCTGATAGAAAGCACGAATTAGAACACTTAATTCTAGGCACGTTGCTACCATCTCCAATTGAAAATTCATATAACAACGAAAATATCGAACCTGAAATAGTTAAAGATAAAATAGTTCACGAGTCGTTACGCCCGATAGAATACGATCAGCTTGTTTCTCGACTCTTACCGTTATTTACTATCGTTTTGCCTGAACCGGAGTTCAACGACGACTTATTCCCACCGGCATTAGTGCGAAAACCGAGCTTAGAACAAAGTACAACTGAAGAAAAGGACATAATTAAAGATCAAATTACCGGTGAGAACTTAGTTTCACCTTATCAAATAGAAGCTATTGAGCAATATAGAGCAGCTCAGCCTTACGGTTTTTAGACGTTTCAAGTGTTTCAATTATCTATTCCAAATTTCCTAGATTTAAGAGTAAGTTAGAAGTTCTTTTACCTTAGACGAGAGAAAAATATACCTAAAACGCCTACAATTGTCTCATACACCCTGCGTGTGCCGAGGGATTTAATGGTTGACTAATCCACCAGCCTTATGTCCGCAACTTCCCGACAGCGCAATGCCTATCCCATTGATGGGGCTTACCTTAGAGGCATTGGTTGTGTTTTTAGAACATTCACATATCACATGTTCTTTACTACACTCGGAACAAAAACCTTGAAAGTTGTAATATTGTTGTTGCCCCGCTGGAATTCCCTTATATAATGGTCTTCTTGGCACCTAAAGCATAGGACTTCAGGGCCCTATAGTCTTATCTATCTCAATTGGGGTTGCAGGTTGGGATTGACATACATGATGCTAGTATAGTTTGGCTCCTAGCTTGGTTTTATCGGTGGGCTCTCATACTGGTATGTTTCCATATGTTTGGGTGACTAAGTGTAGTATGGAGGGGGGCTATCTACATGGGTGGAATCAAAACTATTGGAATTAAGATCATTTCTATGATCAATGGGGATAAGGGTACTAATACCCTACTGAGATTCTCCTCTATAGCAGCATATTTGATAGAGATTACATTCCCTTGGGGCAGTGGCTGCCAACCTAGGATTGGTTGGGATCTAGCTTGATTCTAGTATGGTACTTAGTAGTTCTATTGGGGCCAATAATAATGAGGTTGAGTGTTGTATTGGCTTGGGTATCTATCGAGTTGTTGAGATGCTTGTGGTTAGTTATGTCTAACCACTTGCTTGTTGTATGGATAGCCCTAGGTTGTGTGGTTAGTGTAGTGCCTTTCTATCATGTAGTACTGGCTACTAGGGTTACCTTGAGGCTATGCCATGTTCATGCAAACATTTGCCATATGGTCACCTCTGTAGGTATAACAATGCTTGATTGAGGTTATCCTGGGTGTCTGTTTACTTAAGACTCCTAGCTTTTAAGCTACCTTCTCTACTAGGTCCTCTATGGAAGTAGAGTGTTTAGAGGAAAACTGAGTAGAATTATTCATGTCCTTGTAGATGGTGGAGAGTTCCAACTCATCTTCTAAGTTGTCCTCAATGTCTATAGCATTCACATTGCTCTAGTGTTTGGGGTTCTTTCAGGTATACATACGATCATAGTTTAGAGCTTAGTAGCCCATCCAAAAATAGAGATACGTGTTTAGCTTGAGTGGGAAATTCCCACATAGGACATCTCTTGTTGTTGTGTCTAAACCTAGCTCCAACTAGTCCGACTGTCTCCTGAGGTGTCTGTTTGAAACTATGAATCAAATAAGAAGTATTGTGCCTAATCCCACTTTTAGAGAACTCGGTGATAAATGATTTTAATAGGTGGTGGATGTCTCTGAATTGTCTTTGCTATGAAGTTTGGAACCAAGTTAAGGTAGTGGTTTTCAAAGTGAGTCGAAAAGCATTATGTTGGGTGAACATGTTATTCACTTGTTTGGCTCGTTGCACTTGCTTGAACTCAGCAATGTGGTCATAAGGATTGCATATTCCATCGAAATAGTTTTTCATGGATTCACTGTCTCAATATTCTAGGGTGCTCTTTGGGTCTAGGTAGAGGAAAGTCTTCTCTACCACATTGGTGTCTCGGTTCTCTTAGTATCTCCATCCGATTTGTTTCTACTATTGATCGGTCTCCTCCTACCATGTTAGCAAAGCTTACTTTAGGTCTGTCTTTTCCTTTTTCTCATTAAGAACCATGAGATAGGGATGTTCCTACTCCTTGCTCTCTAAAGGAAACATTAGCTCATGGTGGGGGAAAAACCAATTCACCCCTCCATGTATAGGCATGCCTCCCATGCTCAGATACCACAAATACTTGTTCTGATGTGTTATCCAAGTACACCACTTTTCCAAGTGTCTCGGAATCCTTGAACTCATAGATAGTGATCGTTCCTACTTCACTTGGTTGCTCAGACCTATACCTCTAGAATACCTCATCCGTATCCTTATTCAAAAACAACTCAATGCTTCTGTTATCTTAAGGAATCCATTCTGGGTTGAGCATCTGTGTTAATATAGATTTACCTCTCAATGTTCTAGGTTCACCATCTGGTTGTTCGTGTTCCAAGTCATCCCTTTCTGATTCAAGGATTACTATTCCAAATTCATTGGTATTGTTAGGTTGATTGGAGATTATGTACATTGTTGCTTCCTTATCTATATATGCATCTCTCTCAAATTTGACCACTGGATGTTCCAATCCAATGAGTTGATCAAGGCCTCTCAATTGAATGACAGAACTTCCCAAAACATCCTCATAGATGCAAGCACCTAATTGGTTTGAATGTACTCTAGCTGAGTTTTGTATGGCCCATCCGTTATAAGTATGCTACCCCTCAACCACCTTCTGGTCTCTCCATGCTATAGGAAATCTCTAACTCACTTGTTTCTAAGCTTAGTTCATACAGGTTACCACTCAATCGCTTAGCAAAAGATCATGTTGTAGTTCTAATGCTAGCCTCAGATGACCTAATGCTATGTCAGTTGGCCTTTCCTATGTGACTTCCCGATCTGAAGTTCATTAATTGAAGCTCCTTTAGGCATTCGACTTATCTAGAATCTGGGTCTCATTAAATCCCTTTGATTCAATTACTTGGTTTGTTGATTTTCCCTTAAGTTCTTGTCTTTTAAATATTTGATCAATAGGAATCTTTTTTTTGCATGAGGTGTTTAAGTTGTCACAACATACAAATCAAGTTCTTTGTCTAAGTGCACTTACACTCTCAACGCCCAACACTGCTTCCTTAAAAAGCATCCATTATCACTTAAATCCCACTCGTCCATATCCAATCTAGGGTTTTTTCCTTGCTAGTAATTGAATTGAATAGGGTGGCAAGATAACTTACTATTCTTGTTGATCATTGAAACTCCCAATAAAGATGACCTTTGGTTGCCCTATACCAACAATTCAAAAATAAAGGAAAAATATTTCAAAAAATTAAAAAATCCTAATTTGAACATTTTTGGTGAACCGTCACGATGGTCTTGCAAGATCACGATGGTCATGCACCATCGTGATGGTCTTAGCCAATCGTGATGATGTGGCATAATCGTGATGGCATGGCATCGCTTCATGATGGTCTACAATGAGCACGGTGGTTCAGCATCATCGGGATGGCATGAGCCAATCCTGATGGTCCGGAATCGTCATGATGGCTTGACCCGATTGCGATGGTGTGATCTCTCCTCATGATGGTATGAGCCAATCCTGATGGCATGGTGGGGTGGTCATCATGTCGGTATGGCGAATCGTCACAAAGGTGTGAGCCAATCATGATGGTTAGAGATCATCGCGATGGCATGAGCCAATCACAATGGTCAGATGAGATTGCAATGGCATGAGCGAATCATGATGGTTTGGTATCATCGTGATGGCGTGAGCTAATCGTGATGGTGATGCATCATCATGATGGCTTGGGCTTGTAAGAAACTAAGAATTACAACAACCACATGCTAGAGAGATGACTCTCCTCCCAATCTTATGCCTGTATATTTAGCTGCTTGAATCAACAAGGACCACAAATGTAACTAGATTCCATGGGGGTTGAACCCAAGACCTCCTCCTTCACAACCTTGAGACTTATCCACTAGGCCAAGTGGATCACTTATTTAAGAGAGCATGGACTTACACTTAAGCCTACTCTCGAGAACTTTGGCCATATACATGAGTGACCAAACGGTGTCGGATTTCAGATCTGTCTGAACCGACCGGACCCTTAGATCATAAACTTACTTTATTTCATTGTTTCCCCTTGCGAAAGATTTTCATCCTCGAAAATAAATCCATATTATCCATAGGCAACCCCCAAGCCTCATGTTCTTAAACTGGAAGAACATGGTCATGTTTTAAAATTGGAAGAACGTGTCTCATCTTTGTGGTGGGATCCCTACTCAAATGATTCAAAACATTGTTTAGCTTTGCACTTTGATAAACTGGTCAAAACACAAAGTAGTGAATGAATCACAAGGGTGGATCTAAAAATATCCCTGGCCACTTCACTATTTCTTGAGGTGCAATCTAGGCACAAACATATAAAATGGATGGATTCTAATTACTAGTCCATTTTTGGGCATTCTTGGTGCATGGACTTAGTAACTAAGGTAGGATTTCTATCCCAATCAAGACTTTGAGAACTCTTGATTCATATGAATTTGATTTGGAAAACTTTAATTTTTATTGGTCCAAACATCTAACTTGGATTTTTGTACAATGGTTTTCTTCCATCCGACAATTACTTGATTTCTTCACCTAACTTGAGGACTACTTGGTCCTAATAGGCTTGAAAATCCCATGTAAGTTTTAGAAGAAAGTTTTCCATTTACTTTGGATCAACCTTACTATATATTGACCAAGTCAAATTCAAAAATGAAAATTGTCCAACTTAGGATACTTTTCTCAAAGACTTTAGCTAAAAGTTCTTGGGAATTGTCAATCTTATGAGCAGTTCCTAACTTCATTGTTCTAGAGTTTACTGAGCTCTAGAAAGTCATGAGAATTTTGCTAGCTAACTTGAAGCAAACTTAGATGACTAAGTCTATCTTTGACTTTTCATCTTTTGAAGATTGAATAAGTTCTTATACCAAACATCTATCTAGGATGTTTAATTTAGTTATCTAGTTCTAATCAGCTAGCCCTAGACTTTTGCAAAAGGAATTAGATATCATATCTAAGTCAATTCCAAAAGATTTGGAAAGCAAAAGGAAATAATTAAAACTCTATATAACTAATTCAAACTTGTAACATATAAACTTTCTATGATTGAAATACTTGGTGACTCAAGATGTTAACTTCTTAATAATCTATTTCAACAAGGTATTGAAGCATTTTTATTATCTTTAAGAGAAATAAATTCGATTCTCAAAAAGATTCAGAGCAAATCTAAAACATCATCAAACCACAAGATACTAGTGTGATATCTAACGTCAGTGTGTCGACCCATTGAGGTTCGATTGATGAGTTTTTGTACTCAAACAATGCTTCACTTGAGACTAAGGACATGCCTATATTCAATCTTTATGTTTGTTTACTAGGAATGCAATTCTTGAGCATTGCTTTGAGTAAAAAGGATTGAATTTTCCAAGTTACACTAGGAACTTGATGCCTAACTTAGTCAATCTATCCTTGGTTGAAAAGATCAGTTCAAAGTCTGACTTCTTTAGAAATATATGAATTATTTCTGTTTTAAGAAGATCTTGGAAGTTACTTACTTCGTACCTTCTTACATACTTGATCTTGAAGTATCTTGAGATCGTACTTTTATCCTCCTTGAATCCAAAATTCTCCTTTGAAGTCTTTAGTTCCCTTACGGATCATATCTAACTTCAAAATCTGTTCTCAGAGTAAAAGATACTTATCCCCCCACGGTCGGATGTCCCATACCATCTTTCCTACATCAATCTGAGTATAAAGTCTGATGTCCCATACCACCCTATTTTTTATTGACATTAATGTGTGGGTGATACTTATCCTAAAGTCTAAATATATCTTGATAGAGTAGCGTTTCACTTCAACTCTCTTTAAAAGAATTTTGAAGTTTCAGGCATTACCTCTAGCTTGATATTCTAGGTTTTAATCCCTTCACATGATCCTTTCATGATCTTGTGCTTTTACTATGGAAACTAGAAAACCTCTTGATAGAATATCTATTCTTCTTTGCTTGGGTTTTCAAATGAAAACTAGTTATAATGCCAAGTACTTGAATTTTTCATAGATTCAAGTTCAATTGGTTTATTCTTCACCAATTTGTAGTGACAATACCTTTTTACTTCTTGTCTTTAGATTACTTCTTTACTAATGCTTTAGGTACCTCCCTTGGCCAAGACTTTAGAGGAATCTCTCTACTACACAAGTCTAAGCATCCGCTCATGCTTTCTGGATTTGTACCAAAATCCCTTTAAGGAAAGGCAAAAATTATGTTTTACCTTCCATAGACTTAAGTACCGTCTTTACGGTTGTAGACTACACTCTTGGAATTTCTTCACTCTCTTCAAACTTGGAATAGCTTAATTTTTTTCACAATTTTCCATTGGATAAATGGAACCTGAGTGAAAATTTCCCAAAAGGAATTTTATTGCTAATACTTGGGCAAATTGTAGAGTAGTTCCAATCACAAGTTCTTGGACAATCATGGCCAAGCTTGATCAAGTCTGGTTGACCTTGCAACTAGAATAAAGACTTAGTCTTTATCTTTAAGATTTCCTAAACTATCAAAAGATTCTTTGCTTACCCACAGGATTTTAGAGATCTTTCCCCAACTCAAGTGACAGCATGTACTAATGGCTTTCAGATTCTAAAGCTAAGAATCTTTGATACACTGCTAGGTGATATCAACCATTGGACTCTAAGTACCACTTCTAGTAGTTTGGGACTTCTAGGGAACTACTTGCTACCTAAAGAGTTTGAAGAATTTCATTCTCACTACTTGGGAGAATGTTACTCTTCAAGGACTCAAACTCATTCTCACTACTTGGGAGAATGTTATTCTTCAAGGACTTGAGATTCATTCTATGGAATCAAATAACCTGAGCAAATGATACATCTTGGAATCTTTTGCAATGCTAGACAGGATATTTTAAAGAAATTCTTAGACTTTCAAACAATATCCATAAGTTTTTACTAATTCATTTGTCTTCATTTCTTGAGTATCAAGCTAGAGGATAAATATCACCTTTAGTGTATGGTTTCCCATCACACTATGAAAGTTTAACTTGAACTATCATTTATGTGATATTGATTCCTATTCTTGAGTTTGATACAAGATTCATTATTATTGGTCAATCTTAAGATGTTACTAGAGTACTTGAAACATATTTCAGCAATCAAAATTATGTTTAAAGGCCAAGCATCTTTTGACAATTAATCCAATAGTAATGCTACTATGAACACATAACTTTGAACTTTATAGCTTGTTTAGGAAAAGTTCATGGATTGGAATCCATTCCTTGGAACTTTCTATTCCGAAATGAAAAGTTCACAGTTTGATTCATGTCTGGAACTTATATCATTTCCTAAAGATCGCTTGCTTAGGTTTTCTCTTAAAGCTTCAATTAGCTTAAATAAAACCAAGCATAGATTTCTCATCCTCTGAAAAGTGCTTAATAAATTTTCCATGCTTGCTTAGAAAGTTTCATCATTACTAGAGATGCAATCATGGAACCTAACACCCTCCTACTGAACGTCAAAGTTCAATAAATGTTAAGATTCAACCGTTGATTTCCATCACTCCTTGGAATGGAATCAAATGAGAACTTACAAAAGTTCATAGTTTTTCTTGGTACTTCACATCCTTACCAAGGATGCTACTTATCAAATATAACAACTATCTTTTGAGCTTTCAACATACAAATAGTGTAAGTTCCATTTAGCTTTATTTGATTTCGATCACGCCTTGGGATAAAATCAAATATACTCAGCTTGGTCACTGAGGATGGAGTTCTACCTTCAAGGAAGAAATCTACTTGGATATATATCTGATGATGAAGTCATGCCAACAATCAGAAGCAAAGGACAACCTTCATATGAAGAGCAAGAAAGGCTTATTACTTGGTGTTCAAAGGATGCACTAGCAAGTTCATACATCTTGAACTCAATGTTCCTTTCTCTTTTACCTCCTGCGAAAGACTTTCTTCTCTTCAAATACTAGAGCAAGAAAGAACCAGCTATGGATGGAATTCACTACCTTGAAGAAAAGTCCCAAGCACATTGTGAGTGATTATGTCACCAAAATGAAGGAGATTTCTGGTCAGTTAGGAAGCATTGGAGAGGTAATTGAAGAAGAGCAGATCATGAGACAAATCGTCAATGGCATCAAAGCGGATGAAAAGTGGGAATCATTCACAACTTCCATGGACCTATACATGGACATGCAAGTGCCTGACCTCAACACTCTAATCGGTCGACTCTTCACACATGAAGCAAAGATAAGCAAGCATGGTGAATCCTCAAGAGGTAATCAATCTTCTCCCTTATACTATGATAAAGCTAAAACTAAGGATAAGTCAAAGTCTAAGAAAAATGAAGATGAAGGTAGCTCTTTCCCAGACAAATTCACAGGTAGAGGAAGAGCTATAGAAAGAGGCAAAGGAGAAAAGCAAGGCAGGGGGAGACCCCAAGCATCTCAACTTTGCAGTATCTGTGGTTAGAAAGTAAAGCTACCCTATGACTTGGAAGAAGACTTTCCATCTCTTCCAACAAAGGAACCAAAGCATCTTGAAGATAGTGACTTAGAGGATGATTTGATAGATTTGGAGAAGTTGAAGCTATGGAAGAACAAAGGGAGAGTAAGATGCAAGAATGGTACTATCAATGAAGGGTTTTTCTATTCTTACACTTCTGAAATTGATCTCAAACTCTACTCAGATTCAGATCAGGCTTGATCAAAGGATGACAGGAAGAGTACCTCGGGCTATTTGTCTTTTACAAGTTCAAAATTAATTTCATGGTCTTCAAAGAAGCAATCAATTGTTGCTCTATCATCTATTGAGGCTGAATACAAAGGTTTGGCTAATGCAACATAAGAATCTATGTGATTAAAATGTCTATACTAAGATCTAGGGTTACATACTTTAACTCCTCACATATTTGGTGATAATACAAGCTCACTTCATTTAGCAGCTAATCTAGTTTACCATGCTAGAACCAACCATATTGAAGTCCATTATCACTATATAAAGGAGAAGCTAATGAGCAAGGACATTCAATTCTCCTGTGTGTCTACTAATCTTCAATGTGTAGATATGTTGACTAAGTCTTTAGATGCCATCAATGTAAATAGATTCAAGGAAATGATTGGATTGCTAGAAATCAAGGAAGATTGAAGACTCAAGCATGCTAGGCTTGAGGGGGAGCTATTGGTGTATTTTCACCCAAACCTAATGCTTGATCACTCAATGTAAAGCATCATTTGTATACACTCTCAATGAGAGGAGCCATAGAAACAATCTCTTATAATAGTTGAAAAGGAACTACATCAAAAGTAAAACTAACTTGAGAATCTCATGGCCTAGTTACGCAAAAATCACAAGCTAGAGTTAGGAGAGATTGATGAGAAGAGATTCTCCAAACCTGAGGGAAGTTGTAGGTATAATCTCTCCAATTTTTTAATTCAAATACATCTATATATACGCAAAAAAAGTAGTTGGGGATTAGAGCATATATTAGAGCTACATTCTGAGGAGCTTCTGCCCGAGTACTATGCCATTTGTGAAGCACACATTGTGCTCATGCTTTCCAAGGTTCACTCCCATATATATCATGTACCATATGTGCAATACAGATTGGTTTTCAAACTACATCTTGGAGTTAATCTCATCTACCAGTTCATGTTTACATTCATGATTTTCTGTCAACTTCAGTGATTTCTCTCTGTATACTTACTCTTTTGTTGTGATTTCAGTTCATATGTAATTTGATAAGTCTAGTTGCATCATATCAATTTTCATCATCATTGGTTCATTATTCTATGAGCTACATATATTTAGAGTCACCCATGTATTTTAGCAAATGATTCCTGATATGTTGAGATTACACCCCTATATTGCTAAACTTATTTCTCTCAGTATGGTTCATCAAATTTGTTGCTTTAGATTCATTTTATATCTAATTAGAGATGTGCAAAATATCTCTGGTCAATTCCCACCAGGTTGTGAGCTCTGAGTGAATTTCCAGAGTGCACCTCATCCAAAAATAGCAAGTTTTGCTACATTTGTTTTGTGCCAAGTAGCCTATTTTGATGAATCAATTTGAGATTGATGTTCCAAAGCACTAGGGTGGTTTATATGCTTGCTTAGCAAGCCCAAGGTCTCTACTTATCATCCCTAAGGCTATCTTGGTAGGTGTAGAGCAGGTTTTTGCAGCACCAAGCACATCCGTGGATTGTATCTACCATCTCTTCTCACATTTACAGAAAGCACAACCACAATACAACCAAAGGTGCATGGATACTTGGCACAGGCTAGGGAAAAACATATGGATACATATCTCACAATAGGAGGAAAAAACCACTCATGAAGCAACATCAACTGCCACCATTGATTTGATCATAGAGACCTTGGTGCAAACCTTACCCTTTTCATTTCAACACCCTCAATCCCCACCCAAAACCCAAGAAGTACACACTACCACCATAACGACCCATACCATAGAACCCATGTTTCACATCCGTCCCAATTTCCCATCCCCATATTGAAGCTACCATAACCACTACTATAATCATCACATCCACTGCTTCATTTAGTTTGAGACATGTTTCTGAAGCCATAGTCTTTTGTTCCATCACCAATCCATTGTAAACCACCTCATTTGAATCCCTTTATCCACCCCTAGGTCACGTTTTCAAACACATAACAGTAGGAAACCCATCTCCAATTGAAGATAGTCTAGGTTTTCTTGCTTACCCTTGCACATGTTCCAATTATGACGCACTGCTATTTTTTCATCCCTCGACCTTAGGAGCTGGCTACCACCATTTTGGGCATCCTTTGTAGAAACCATGATTTGCATCCCTACAACATACTCACTATTAATAAAGACCACAAGCACGGCACCCACCATCCCCATATCTATGGTAAAACCAACATGCACGGCACTATATGACCCCATGGATATCTCACCACCCATGATGAAGTATTCCAATGGAAATGGATTCTTCTTTTGGAGAGCTCCATGATAGTACCCTCAAAGTAGAAAATACAGCTCTAGATGCCACACAATACTCTACACAAAGGTTGCATAATACGCAAAAGACATAGTGCACAAGGGGTCATGAACATAGATTTCGTAGGTTTTCCAAATGTTGTTGAACTTACACTATGTGGCTAATGAGGCCACTTTATGTTTTATTAAAGAATAAATACAGCACTATCCGATGACATTTCGCCTCGCACATGGAAACTAATGATAACAATCTCCCACTAAAGGCCAATATGGACAAAGTGACTATGGGGTAAAAATAAAGAATGATATGAAGATAGAGTCTCCAAGAGATAGCACCTCCAACAAAATGAAAAATGTAACCTGATGTAGACTTCCAATTGTCTACACAACCAGTATAATCAAAATTTGTGTAACCAATAATGGATGCTTTCCCTCTACCCAAGCATAAACCCTCGTCCTGCATGCCACTGAGATATCTCAAAATCATCTTGACCACCTCTGAATGCTTCTTGCTTGGATTTGACATATATCTGCCCACAACTCCCACTACAAATACAATGTCTAGTCTTGTAGCTACCATAGCATACATGAGACTGCCAACAGCAAACTGATAGGGAATTTTATTCATGAATTCCTTTTCCTCATTTAGTTTGGGGCAACCATCCTTTCTCAATTTCACATACATTGGTAAAGGTTATTCAATGCCTTTCCACCCTAGATATTGAACCTGCAAAGTACTTTGGATATGTGGTCACTTTGAGACAAGTATATGAATTTTTTACTCCGATCACAAGTAATGTGTATGCCATGAATATGTTTGGAATCCCCAAAATCCTTCATATCAAATATGTGACTCAACTTCTTTTTGAGAATTGACAAGTCATAAGAGGACTTCCCAGCAATCAACATACCATTGACATAAAGTATCAAGCATATCAAGTTTTCATCAGAGCATCTCTTTGTGTATAGACAATGATCCTCATTGCTTCAAGAATAGCCTTGAGACTTCGTAAAAGCATCAAACTTTTGGTACCATTGCTTCTTTAGCTTACAAACTAGACTTTCTTTTCCAAGAACTAAATAATCCTCTAGTTGTTCCATATAGATCTCGTCTCTAAGATCTCCATGCAAGAAACCAGCTTTCACATCCATTTGGTTTAGCTCTAAGTTCTCCATTGCAACAAATGCAAGCAACATTCACAAGGTAGTCATCTTGTCCACTAGCAAGAAGGCTCACTAGAATATGTTAGCATAACAAATTCCAAACCTAGAACATATCTTTCAAGTGGATATGAGACATGCAAAGAGCATCTCAATGGTTGTTGTACAGGAATATTTGTAGAATGATCTGATGGAACATTCACTTGAACATCCCTATATGCAACAATTTTGTGTGTGCTAATAGGAGGACTAGTATCCTCAAACACCACTCTTCTCACGTCAACCTCTTTAATGGGTTGTTTATGCATCTTAGACTCATTGAAAATGAAATTACTATATGTGCTCACTGACCATGTTTTAGGATCCCATAAGCGATATGCAAATTGACCTTCTCTCTGATATCCAAGAAAAATGCATTTCTTTGAAATATGGTCAAGTTTGTCTAACATTATTGGGTATATGAACATATTCTTCACACCCAAAAACTGGAAGATGATCATAATATGATGGCTTCTCTGTCCATAACTCTTGTGCCACTTTCAAAACTTTGGCAGTACTCGATGAAAGGATAATCACATGAATTGAAGTCAATATCATTTCTGCCCGAAAGCCTTGTGAAAGGTTTGCATGATGTAGCACAGAAACTACTCTATCCTGACTAGTTCTATTCATCCTTTTTGCTACACCATTTTTTATTGGGGTATAAGGAGTTGTAAGCTCTCTATGAACTCCTCTAGACCTATAGAAAAGGCTGAATTAGTATGAGGTACACTCACCCCCATTATCTAAACTTAAAGCTTTAAGCTTAGTTTCTTTTTTATGCTCAATTGAAGCAAGCCATTTTTTTAAAATAGAGAATACCTCATCTTTTTATTTGATAGGATATACCCAAAATTTTCTACTAGCATCAACTATGAAAGTGACAAAGTAAAGAGGACAACCTGATGATCTTGTGGGCATATGACCATACACATCTATATGAATGAGATCTAAAAGTTGAACTGAAGAGTCAATGTGTGTTTTATGCATGTTTGTAGTTTGCTTTCCTTATTTACAATGCTCACAAAAAGAAAAATCAGAGGAAGATAACACGGGTAAGTAACTAGAATAAGAAAGAGTTTCCATTCCACTTCGAGATATATGGCCCAAACAGCCATGCCAAATACAAGCCATAGGATGTTTAGGAACAGCTAACAAGTGTTCTCTTTGTGATACAAATGAAGGATAAAGTGAGTCAACTTTGCTTCTTTTTGCAATAACTGTATTGCCCTTTAATATGCAAAAGGGCTGAGCATAGAAGACCACCTTGTAACCAAGGTCATCAAGTTGACAAATTTAGATCAAACCACATGATAACTGAGCTACATGGCATAGATTATGCATAGTAAATTTTGAACCATCAATGAACTCCACAACCACATCTCCAATCCTCACAACGTCACACTAATAAGAGTCACCAAGTCTCACAATACCAAGAGACTTTGCTATATAAGTAGAGAACCGTTCTCTATATGGTATCACCTGGAAAGAAGCACCATAATCTATCAACCATGTGTGGGAAAGAGAATCAGCCATCAGAGCCTCAGCGGGCATATTACGACCAAGTGTCAATGCATCATCATCATCAAAAATAGCATTGATTTCTTCAATCTTCACAATTGAAGTAGATGGTGCATGTAGTTGTTTAACATGCCCATCAATATCTATCATTTACCTTTAGCGTTCTTTAATGCATATAAATCTTTCTTCATGTGTACTTTCTTATGAAAATAATGGCATTTGATATCCTTCTTCCTTGCTTTACTTCTGCTCTTATTTTGTTGAACATTCTTTTCCTTGTTCTTGCTCATGCCACGTTGCTGATTCTTTTCTTGGTGAGAATCATGAACATTATATGCATCTCTACTCTGAGTGACAACCATATATTTCCTACAAATCTCCTCACTCAAGAATGCTCCACATATGTCATCATAGACGAGTTTACCACTAGGCGCACTATTGCTAATAGTTGTGCAAAACATATCCCATGATGATGGCAAGGTGCATAGCAAAAAGGTTGCTTTCATTTCATCATCCATCTCCATTTTTTGATCTTATAACAAAGAGAATATAGCATCAAACTCATTTAGATGAGCAACAACACTATCTATGTCATGTGAAGGTCATATAAATTTCTCATCATACACTTTATTTGATGTCATTTCTTTTTCATATGTGTTGTGAAACTTCTTACAAAGCTCCTTTGCACTTTTAGAGTCCAATACTGTAAAGTAAACATTATCTTCTAGTTATAATTGAATGGTAGACCTGGCCATTTCATCCAACTCATCCCAATCATCATCATCCATGTCAGTAGGTGTTTTTGAGATTCCATTCATTGGCTTCCATTGCCTCCTCTGAATCAGCATATCTTTAATCACATTCTTCCATAGAGCAAAGTTTGTGCCATCAAATTTTTGGATCTCAAAATGGTCTTTGCCCTACAAGTTGTGGCTCTTCCTAGGAACACTAGCACTAGACCCTGATCCACTAGACATGTGTGAGATATCTAATGCCATGATGATAGAGAACTGACTAGAATGATAATGGAGCTAGAATAGTCCAAATGCCACTATGGCACAAAAAAGGATGACTAAGTATCATATTCTGGGAGAAATTCAATAGAGTCTCCCTATAAAAAGGGATTAATGAATAGCAATGACCAACCAAAAGGATTATGTGAGAATGTATGTGCTCACATGAATAGGTGTGTCAAGGAGTAAAATTGACCACTATATAGTGGGAAAAACTTAAATCTAGAAATTTTTTTTCGAGTCTCCTCTACAAAATGAGCAATGACCAATGTCAGAAAAACTCATTAAACTGCAAATACTAACAAGAAAACTTGCATGGTGAATTACTGACTCCACTACATGTAACCACTTAACCAAAAGAAGACAAATAGGCTTAGCAAGGACCTATGAACAACTATCATACATCTCCTATGGCAAAGCTAGGTAATTCTTCCACCTACGTCATTGAAGAGACCCTGACATTTGGGTGTCTCCCAATTAAGAAAACCTCACCACAACCCTCTTTATCAATGTCAAAGTTATTATGAAAATATGTGACCACTATATCAATGGCCACATGGATGTACATAAGTGGTATCCACAAAAGCATACATAGTGTGTATGTGCTCAATATATGGAGTGAAATGGTAGTGAAAGACCGAATTCACAGCCCAAATACTAGCCAAAAACACCTCCAATTGTTTATCAACTTTGTCCTTTAGGCTCAAAAACCTCCATACATTTATAGTGGCTACTCCAACCACATCTGAAAATGTTTAGAGAAACCTATAGATTTACTAGTGTGGATGAAAAAATAGCCCCAAAGATGAATACCCATTGTCAAAGAAGTACAAAAGAGAACTCTTCTTGATGTTCTTGAACATGTGTAATGAGAACTACGCACAAAAGTACTCTGAAATGACTCCAAAAATCACCCCAAAAATGCTTCAAAAGAGGCTTTGAAAGCAAAGAATTAAGCTTTGAGAGCTTCTACTCATCAAGCTCAAGGAATCATCATGCGAGAATATAGCTTCACTTACGTTGGGAATAGCATGAAACCTAGATACCCATCACCTCTTTTTTATCAATAGCGGCTATTACTTCCCAAATCTGGTGACCTTTGCCTTCTTCTCTTCTTGAATATCACCTCCAAAATGTAGGAACTCAAGGACTGTTATCTACAATTGTCCCCATCATTTAGGTCCTCTTCACTTTTCTCTTTGACAATTATGACTGATGTGTCCCACTACTATTGCACATAGATGTTCTTCCTTCTGTTAAAGCTCTTTATAAAGTGATTCATGGCCATGGAAACACAACTATTCTTCTAGAGGCAAATACCAATATACATAGCACACACAAGATGAGGATCTGGAGATTTTTGTCCTCCATCCTCTTGTAGTGATTACATATTGTTGATCCCATCTCCCTTTACCATACACTATTCTCCTACATTCCCTCCCTATCAATGTTTGCTCCCTCCAAATATGAAACAAGAAAACTCTTGTGTCACGGCTTCAACTTGCACCTCCAACTCCTCAGCTACCTTCATTCCTCAGCATTACAATGAGCCTTGGCTCCATAATCCAACCAAGACTATTTGTCCTTGCCACTTTTATTTTTCATTACACCTCTCCTCATTTTATTGCTTTGAATTGTTATGTTGGTCGCCACTCGACTCCCTTCAATCAACCACTGAAAGATACCTCTTCAGAATTTTGGATAGGATTTCTAAACTTGTCATCCCCTTGTGCGTTTGATTTAATTGAATGCCTCATGTACAATATCTCAATTGCCTCTTCTTAAACAACTAGAATTGTGGTCAAAACATCCAACTCCCATCATCATGAATAATCTCCATATGTTTACATAGAAAATCTCATGGATACTTCTAGATTGGAAAATGACTACTGAATACTCCAAGAATTTCTTTCTAATGCTTGCTTCCGAATTCCTAGTGAACCTTGGTCTTCTTATCACACCGAATTTCCATGCCACAAGCCCCTTAATTCATAGCTCTTCAAATAAGCTTTTTCAGCATTGTGTTTGATATCCCTTTCTATGCACACAAAAAGCTAAGGGATGTTGTCACTCTCCTCCAAGCCACCACATTTGATTGTGGCTTACCACCACTGCCAACATTTCTCCTTTCAAAACACCTACATTCAAACATATTCACTGAAAAGTGGAAACATGTTAGTGCATAAAAATTAGTAATTTGTTTGACCAATAGTATCAAAGAAATTTTTACATAACCTAAACCATATGATCTCTTCAGAGAAGATAAGCTCAACAAAGAAGCCAAAGAAAAGCCACGGTAAGAGCAAATCATAGTGGTCAAAGGTAGGTCAAGTCACTTCATCAACAATAGTAAAAATATTTTCAACAATGAAGTAGATTTCAAAAGGAAAACATGAATCAAAACACATCAACCCATAAGAAACAAAACACTGTCAAATAATGGAACCCTATGAAGACAATTGATCATCTATCACTCAATTATCGAGTGATTGAGTCATTTCTAGATCCAATAGATACCTCCACATAGAGATTACATCCACTTCTTCAAAAAATGTAGCTCGATAGGAAGCCTCAACATACAAAATCATGTGTTGATCACATAACCCTATCTTTTGCACCATTTTACTCATTCACTTCTAAAGTATGTATAAATTATAGGGCCTCCATAAATGGTTGTGCATAGACGTAGTTGCGAATCCCGTGCACTTGAGGCACCATTGCACATATGTGTTATGTTTGATGTATAATAGCTTCCTTTTTTGTTGTTTTCTTTCTTTAACTACCTAAGGATAATGCAGGTCTTTATATGTTCAAAGTTCCTTATCAATAAAAATCTTCAAGATGAATCACAAAAAAGGAAATTCGTTGACACTGAAGGAGATCATGATGTCAATCAGAGGATCAATGTCCAACTACCATGCTAAAAAAGAATATTGGCATGAACAGATTGGAATCATGGTGAGAACCCCACACTTCAAGTCCAATTCAACAATGATAGATGCATCTTGAACCTCAAGTGAATACTTTGTATCTTTAGATTAGGAAACCTTGTGTTTAGTATGCCCCTGAGCATCTAGCCCAAGACCCACCTTTTGCACAATAATTCTTCCAATGCATTCTATAGTACACATGCATTGGACTATATTACAAACCTATGCACAAGACACACATTTTATTAGACCATGTACTATACACTTAGTCCATTCTTTTTATGGACTACAAAACTTTGGCATGATATTTTTGGATGTCATATTCAAAAGAACCAGGGAGCACCCATGTTGAAACATCAGCATCTATGGAGAAGATTCACACATCAAGTTTTCACACTAATAATGGTAGATTTTCTATAGCAACTTTCACTTGTTGAAATCTTAGGAATACACCACGCTTCTAGATTTCATAAATTCAAAACATACAAAGTTTGGGAGCAACAAATACATAGAAGCACTCAACTAGGAACAATGGACCCACAAGCTTGATTGGACACAAGGAAGGACAAGAAAATCCCACTTTATCAAACTTGGAAGACAAATCAACCTTTTTGACATATGCTACAAGGCAGGAATCACACAAGTCAAAGCCATGGCAAGGGATTGTCTTGCAATATAACTTAGCTAACATGCCAATGACACAAAGCTTTGGCATCAAGACCTTACATGATGATCTTCCCAAGTCTTATCGATGACAAAAAGAACTAGGATGGGGGAGTGTTACATAGTGTAGCAAGCACATAAAAAAATTCAAGTCTTCCTAAAGCATTTATGTAGACAAAGAGATTTGTACATAGTTTCACAATAGTTTTCTTTTAAGGAGGAAGAGTCCCCTCACAAAATCTTGAAATACATTTTTTTAGAAGTTTATTCTTTTTATTTTTAGATGTTTTAAGAACTGAAAAAGGAATGTTCTTAGGAGACGCCTATATAGAAGCCCAAACCTCATTTGCAAAGGGATCTTTTTTAGATGAGTGTGAGGTGAGATCTCTTCCTACAAAACTCGTATTTGTGCTTTTCCTTGCTTTCTGAGTTAGTGCATTGCTTGATTTTGGCTCTGTGACCGTAGTTTTAGAGTTGTGGGAGTACTATCTACCTTCACTACATTATTTTAAAGTGTTTTGATTACATTTAACACTTGTTTATGTGGTTAAAGTGAGAGAGAGAGAGAGAGAAGATTTCTTGTAGGTTTGTTGGCTCTTTATAGGGCCATATATCTAGTCTTCTTGTATTTTAGCATATTGAAATTGTAGTACATTAAGGTCTTTCACGCAAACTAAAGCACACATCAAACGAGCCTATAACAAGGGATTTGTGAGCATTTTTGTGATTTAGCTTTGTGATGCCATCGGCAAGAATGGTGATGCCATCACCAAACTTATTGACTTCTTGGAGTCACTTGGGCTAGATACATCATGATTCCATCATGGACAATCAAGAGTCAAGCATGAATTATGCTTTCAACTCTTCCACCTTATGAATGATACACTTTTTCTCCTATCCATTATTTAAATGCACCATCCATAGGGCATACACTTCCATATGCCTTCCATGTATACATTAGCTTATACGTGGTTTTGACATGAAAACTCTTTGCAAAAAGAGCATAAGCCTTCTTTTCAAGTGCATGGATACCATATTATTCAAAGTTCCAAATTATGCTCTTATATGAAGGCCTTATTCTAATGGAAGTTATTCAATTAGAATGCAAATTTTTCTATCCTTCTCTATTAACTTGACATGCATACATCTACTATGTTCATTTCATGAAGACTAAATCTAGAAATGAAAGAACAAATTTGATAGGTTCTTCACTGTATTACACACGGGGTTGATCCACTTACTTGAGCATTTGTCTTTAGAAAAGAACTTTGATGTATTCCTTATACATGCTTCTTCATGAAGCATATGCTTCCCTTTGATGCGTGCCCTAATACTTCATGTGTGATCTTTAAGAATGGATCTCATAGGTATTTTTTCACTCTCTTTGAACTCAACAAGTATGTGTAAAATGGAGATAGAAAAGCTCTCGATGAACATCTTTATAGATTTAGAAAATATAGAAGAAGTGGCTCTTGGATTCTTACATTTTGTGCAAAGGAAGAAAAATGGAGTGAAAGTATTGGACAACACTTACTAAAGTTACACACATTGTTACCTAAGAAGATTTGAGTTAATAAGTTCTGCCCAACTACTAACTAAGGAGAAAGTATAAAAGGAGTGACTCTTGGCTGCTCACATTTCATGCTGGGAAGAAAAACGGAGCTCAAGTATTGATAAATATATAATAAAGTTATGTGCATCTTAATTAAGGAGATTCGAGTGGTTTCTAATCTTGCTCAACATCTCCTCTTGGGCAAGACATGGGTTCAAATTTTTTTGGGGGCACCACTATGGTTTTCAAAATTTTGCAAGTTTCGCATGTAGTAGACCAATTGGTTGTAAGAGAAGATCCCGTCTGTGAGAGAACACTTCCCTGTCCGCACCCCCTTTGAGTCATGTTGCAAAGCTTGCATCTGAATATACACATGAAGTGAATGAGAACAACTAAACTCACCTAAGAAGATGAAGAATTAAGATCTTCATGAAATATGTCTAAAGTTTCTATGTAAACTCCACCAAGATTTCCATGAAAGCTTTAGGAAGAAGAACAAGAAGAAGAAGAAGAAGAAGAAGAAGATGATGATGATGATGATGATGATGATGATGATGATGATGATGATGATGATGATGATGATGATGATGATGAAGAAGAAGAAGAGTGTAAGTTCTCCCTGTGAGCTTCATATTACGAAGAAGGTGATGAATCACCAAGGTCTCCATAGATGTTGTGCTCTGTTAATAATGTAATGAGCTCTAAGAACTAGTGATCTCCATAGAAGTTATGCTCTAATACCAATTTAATGAACTCTACGAACCTAGACTCCACACATTCATGATAATGACCTCTAACTCTCCATCCACCTTATGATTATATAGATTTAGGGATTAATTGTGACCTCTAGAGTATCAAGAGATACTTCTACATGTGCAACCCTCACCATTATTTATAACTAATGTGGTTGAGCCACTTTTTACATGTAACTTCTCCACCACAAGTTTTGAACTTCCTAGTGGAGTCTACTGGTGATAGGTGTACTTACTGTAGAGCAGATAACCTTATATATCATTTGACCATCTCCACTCCATGAGCTTGGGAAGCTTCTTCTTCCTTATTTGGGGCGAGGTGGAGGGGGGCATTTCCTCCATTAAGGCTCCTTAGTTCCTCCTTGGTGATTAGTTTGGTACCTTTAATAATCCCATGATTTTAAAGAAATTTAAATATTTGAACACTTGATGGGTGGCCTTGGGCCACCTCTTGGGGTGACCCCTGCCCTTGGGGGCTTGGGGCCACCCCTTGGGGAAACCCTCGACCTTAGGGGTTTCAAGCCAACCCTTGGGGCCACCCTCACCCTTGAGGGCTTAGGCCACCCTTGGGCAAACATTGCCTTGAGGGTTTGGGTCACCCTTGGGCAAGCCTCACCCAATGGGTTGAGGAATACCCCTGGGGTGACCTTGGCCCAAGTTCCAATAATAGAAGCATGAGGTCTGAATATCGAAAGCATGAAGGCATGAGATGATGCAATACATACAAAAGCAAGAGCATAGCAAAAGTATGTAGTAAAATCGCAAGGCGGAGGAACACACAGAATGGATGAGGCAAAGACGTATACTAGGGAGAAGACAAGGCAGAGACATCAAGTTGGCCCACTGCCATGATGACTCAAGGCAACTACCATCTTGTGGCTTGACAACTTGGGCAACTGACTAAGATCTTTTTGCTTGAAAATTTGGTGTGACACTACAAGGAATACGGGCGTGTAGCGACGGTTAACGCGACAGAATTTCGTCGCTATAAAATTGCAACTTGCGTCGGAATTACCGTCGAGCGCGGACCGTCGATTATACGACGCAAAAAACGACGGTATTTGCGACCTTTTTGCGATGCTTCCGCCTAACGTCACTTAAACGACGCTTGTCAAAGCCGTCACTTAAGCGACGCTTTTTTGCGTCGCATAAGCGACGGTCCACACCGTCGTATAAGCGACGGTGCAGACCGTCGTATACGCGGCACTAAGCAAATGTCGCTTATACGACGACGCGTTGCATCGCTTATACGACAATCTGTTGACGGACAAAAATTAAAACGTTGGAGGCTCTGCAATCGGCATTTTCACGCATCCGATCGAAGAGCTCTCCAACGTTCGCAATTGCGCTGCGCTTACGAGCTGAAGCAAGTATATGCAGAATTGTTGTTTTGCTTAAGCTCTCTGTTATTGTCTCCCTCTGTCTTTGTTTCTCTCTTTCTACATCTTTCTCTCTTTGAATTTTCTCTCTCTCTCTAGATCTCTCTCTCTCTCTAGATCTCACTCTCTCTCTCTCTAGATCTCTCTCTCTCTCTAGATCTCTCTCTCTCTCTCTCTTCTCTCTCTTTATTGCAGGTTATTCAAGAAGCTAACCAAGCAAAAACTATGGATCACAATTGTAAGTACAATTTCTATTATTTGTAGATCATTTGAATTGTGTTATTTTCATTACATACCATACTCACACTTATTGATATGCACTCATACACTTATACATGATGAAGAAGCACACACACATGCATATACCTACATATACACATATACATGCACATACACACACATACACATAGAGTTATACATATACACACACATACACAAGAACATGCACATATTGATACATACATATACACTTATACATGCACATGCATATACATACATATACGCACACATACACATGCACATATACACATATACATGCACATACACACACATACACATAGAGTTATACATATACATGCATATACATATACACACATACACATGCACATGCACATACTCATACACACATATACACTTATACATGCACATGCACATACATACATATACACACACATACACATGCACATACATACATATACACACACATACATATACACTTAGGTACACACATATGAATGAATTATATAATTAAAGTATTAAAACACATGCTTAATATAAACAATAATAACAATCAATAGAACAAAACTCTTCATTACTTAATACCATACACACAATTCAAAACATGACTGAAATGAAAAATATATAGATAAATATATATATATATATCAATGTAAATACATATAATCCAATGTCATAATCAACTAAAATCCTAATCATCATCATCATGATCATCATCATAATCAGCAATATCATGATCATCCTGATCTTCCTCATCCTCATCCTCATGATCACGCTGTGTCGATCGAGATCGTCCCTCCTGTGTCTGTCTCTCCACCTCATCCATATTTGTCTCCCCATAATACTCCTGTATTACATATAACAAACATAAATCAATAAAATAATTAAAACATTCATAACAACAAAATAATTATATATAATTTAAAAATACTCACAAAGGCATCAGGATGATCTTGTATATACTCGCTCAAATGCCGATATCCAAAATGTGTAGCATACTCGATCTCGTGTTTCGTAGGATATCGGCCATAATCCTTTCGCTGCAATGAAACAAATAAAAAACATTAGTTTCTTGCATTTTAACTAAAATAAAAAATATACTCACAATGACACATATACTTACAAACGTAGCTACAAAACCATTATGGCCCATTTGGCCTAAGTGCGATGTGTGGCCCGACTCCACTCTCTTCTTTGCAGCAGCCTGTTTATTCAAGGAAAAAAATACATAAATTGAATTAAAAAATTACTAAAATATCTAAAAATTATAAATATAAACTATTAATTTGTGTACCTTCTGCTGAGGAAATGACTCCTGAAGACGTAGCTGTCTACGAAAAAACTGCCACGACTCAGGTGGTATGTTAGCTCGCCTCTTATTTTTTTCGACCATACAATATCTCCTGTTAATTTAATCTCAAACAGAAAAAAAGGTCAGAATACATACACATATATACACACATATACACATACACATACACATACCCACATACACATATACATGCAAACATATACGCATGCATATATGTATATATATACACATATACATACATATAACATAAACACACATATACATATCCACATATATATGTACACACACATGCATGCATATACACTCATTCATACAAAATACATGCATTTATCCCACAATAATATGTGTTGTGTATATGTGAATATGTGTGTATGTATAAATGTGTATATGTGAATATGTGTGTATGTGTAAATATGTATATGTGAATTTTTTATTTATGTAGATAATCAAATTATTAATATCAAATACCATTATTTGAAGATTCTGATCAATCAGATGGAACTCCACCACCGTCTCCTCATCGTGCAACGACTTTATACTGTAAGTATATGAAATATTTATTTTTAACTATATTTGATGGATACATAACTTATATATTTTTTTTATGTTTCTTATGATGTAGATTCTGATCAATCAGATGGAACTCCACCACCGTCTCCTCATCGTGCAACGACTTTATACTGTAAGTATATGAAATATTTAATTTTAACTATATTTGATGGATACATAACTTATATATTTTTTTTATGTTTCTTATGATGTGCAGATTCTGATCAATCAGAGGGTAGTCCACCACCTCCTACCCATGCAACGACTTCACATGTGTCCTCCGATAGGAATTATGATGAATTTTACTATCAAGAGCATTTTATATGTTGGTGTAACTCTTGTTATGGCACGTATCGAAGACCACGATTGGAATGTATTCAACATGAGGCAGAGTATGGTACTTTTGAGCATGCACCATCACCTAGTCAACGTGATAATGTTTGGGTATGTATTTTCTATATATATTAATGTCATTTTTTTATTTAAAAACCATGTATAAAATCAAATTATTATTGATATACAGGAATACTTGCTCGATGATGATGATGATGATGATTTTTCTCATAATGTTAATATACCTCGTACACGTCATGGACTTGTTGTTCATCAATTACAAGCAGAGGTTTCTAGAAATCCTCTACCTCCTGGTTTAGAGAATGAAATGGCTGGAGATTATCCATTGCCAGCTCGTGATCGTTCTTTAGTACAAACATATGATAGAAGAATATATGGAGGATGGAATAGAGGACCACTTCCTTTAGATGGAGAGGTTTTCAACTTTTGGGGTAATCGCTATATGATTGCTCCATCCACTATTACTAATGCTGGTCGTGGTCTCTTTATTGTAGAGGATTTGTATGTGCCTCCGAACTCTGAAGTCACTCTTATGTCATTTTGTGGTCCTATATATGGATGGGGAGATTGGCATCGACTTTCACGTTATGTTCAAAGAATGAGTACTTATGGAATATGCTTGAACGCAGCATCTCTTACTAGTAGAAGGATTTTACATGTAGAAAATGAAAGATTATATATTGATGGAAGACCTTACACACATGGAAATATAGCAGGTTTAATAAATAGTAGTCGAGGGTTACATAATAGTTCAAGGACTAATTGCACATTTGAGGAGCGTGAAAATAGTCATGAATCACCATACATGAGTAGAGATGTATCAAGATACATAGTTGTCAATGCTATTACTACATTACATGCTGGTGATGAACTATTAGTGAATTATGGATGGCGTAGACCTCCAAGAGCACCTTTTAGCTAGAGAGAATAAAAATTTTCTATCCATATTTAATAAGTTATATACTTAAATTTATATTTGAAGTTTAATTTTTATTCATTTATGGAATACTAATGAGTTTTATTTATATGTGTAGATTCCAACGTATGATGTTGATGATATTCGTCCACAACATTCACAATTACCAATAAGACCTCATTTATCAGAAGCTTCCATGAGGAGGCTACGCAAAACTAAGCCTATGCAATATGCAAAGTTGAAAGATCTATATTCAAAAGATGATAAAGTACAAGATTTCTGTGACAATGATGAAGATGATGGCATGGCAGATTTTATTGAGGATTGGTATCAAAATGACAGTGAGAGCATGGATATTTCTAAAAATGAGAAATATCTTCGAGAGGAATGTCTAAAGCATGTATATGAAGGAAGTCATTTGACACAACTAAATGCGAGCTTACTTATTCTCAACCTTCAAAATCGTTTTGGATGGAGTAATGTATCTGTTTCGACACTATTAAGGTATAAATTTCAATTTTCTATCTATTTATATATATATATATATGCATAAATATATATACATATATAAATACATGTAGGTTTTTATTCTTACTTTAGATAAGGTTATAAGAACAAGAACTTGAATTGAATGGAAACTTTTTGTCCGTGCATCTTTTAAAACTATTAATGCATCTTTCCAAATATTTGCAATGGTGACATGGATGAGTCGCATGCACAGAGGTTACTCAAGAGACAGCAATCTGATTATAATGGAGTAGTCCACTTTGTATCCTAAAGTTCAGATACTCATCATTGACATGCAAGAGGTTTACTGCATACCCGAGAAATCCTGCTCTATCTTGACTAACCTCTGTGCATGCGATTCATCCAGGTCACCATTATATGAACATATGTGTGAATTGACAGGATACGATTGTCTTGCGTAAATATTTTGAAAGATGCATTAATAGTTTTAAAAGATGCGCGGACAAAAAGTATCTATTCAATTCAAGTTCTTGTTCTTACCTTATCTAAAGTAAGAATAAAAACATGCATGTATATATGTATGTATATTTATTTACCTTTTTTAATATATCTTTTTTCGATAAACTTACAGGTTATTATCTGAAAAGTTTTTACCAAGTCAAAATATTCTTCCTACCTCACATGATGAAATGAAGAAGATAATCAACAATCTTGGTATAGATTATCAATGTATACATGCATGTCCTAACTATTGTATTTTATATAGAGGTGAATATGCAGACTCTTTGACATGTCCCAAATGTCAATCTCCTCGATATAAGGGTGAAGAAGGTAAAATCCCGAATAAGGTATTGAGACATTTTCCATTGGCTCCACGGATTAGACATATGTTTCAAAGCCCCGAATTATCAAAGCTTTTGACTTGGGGACATGATCACAAAAGTACTGATGGAATAATCAGAATTCCTCATGATAGTGTTCCTTTTCAGCATATTGATTCTACATGGCCTGAATTTGCACAAAATCCACAGAATCTAAAGTTAGGAGTTGCATTAGATGGGGTTAATCCATTCTCCATGAAAACCAGTAAATGGTCAACATGACCAGTGGTAGTCATAAACTACAATCTTCCGCCATATCTTAGCATTAAAAAGGAACATTTAATGCTTTCACTTTTAATCCCAGGCAAAAGACAAGTTAAAGATATGAATGTATATCTTGCTCCTCTCATTGACGATCTTCAAGAGTTATGGAGAGGTATTAATGTCATTGATATATCGAAAAGCATCAATGAAAGACATATTACGATTCGTGGTATTGTGGCTTGGACTATTCACGATTTTCCTGGATATGGCGTTTGTTCAGGTATTGATGTAATTTTTTTATTCAATATGCATGTAAATAAATATGATTTAATCTAATTATATTTTTAGCCTTTTCCATGATGCAGGAATATCTACTAAGGGTTATAAAGCTTGTCCATATTGTGGTGATTGGTTGAGATCAATCTATGGTAAGAATCTCAACAAAAATATTTATCTTCGACATCGAGGATTCTTGCCTGATGATCATCCATTAAGATCTAAAAGAGAAGAGATACATTTTAATGGAAAGCTTGAAACAGGCCAGTATCCAAAACCTATGACGCCTATGGATTGGTATAAAAAATGGACAGATGGACCTCTGATAGATCCAGAAGCAGAAATCTTCAGTGATGATTCAGATAATGAGTATGTGAACAGAGGTAAAGGGAAATTGGCACTCGCAGAGAACATATCAATATGGTATTCTTTGGAGTATTGGAAAGAGTTAAAAGTATGTCATCTTCTTGATCCTATGCATATATTCAAAAATATTGGTTATTCACTATGGCAGCATCTTCTTGGACTAAAAGATACCACAACATCAAGGAATGATTTGAAAGATCAAAAATCCAAACCAAAGTTATGGCCAATTTTTGATAGACATCGACAAGAAACGACTTATGCATCTGCTCCTTGGGTACTTACAACAAAAGAGATACAGACTATCAACAATAGAATTCAATTGATCAAGACTCCTACAGGATATGGAGCATCGTTTCAAAACATGTTTACTATGGATGATAAGAGCTTATCTGGATTAAAGACCCATGACTGGCATAACTTTTTGAAACATATTTTACCTTTGGTTATCGATGGATGTACAACGAAAGGAGTACGAGATGTGATCTATCGTCTTGGATCACTTATAAGGTAATTATGATACTTTTATATTTAATATGTATGAATATTGAATATCTTTTATTTTTTAATTAACTTCTTTACAATTGTTTTTATGATTTGTATAGGTGGATTACATCCAAAGAGATCGATAAAAATTCGATCCCACAAAAAAAACGTGAATGCAAAGAGCTACTATGTTTGATGGAAAAAGAACTTCCTACTTCATTTTTTGATATTCAAGTTCATTTACTAGTCCATCTTGTAGATGAGATAGAGATTGCCGGTGTTGTCAACACTCGATGGATGTTTTGGGTCGAGCGATTTATGGGAATACTAAAAGGTTATGTGCGACAAAGAGCAAAACCAGAAGGATCCATGGCAAAGGGTTGGATGCTTGAAGAGTGCATGTATTACGTTAGTGAGTACCTTGAAAGAGTTCATGAAGAAGCTCCACGTGCATGGACCAACGAGTCTTCTTCAAAAATAACAGATGAGGTATTATCAGGTAAGGGGGTTCCATTCTTATTTACATTTCAAGAAAAAAATGATGTTTCTACTTTTGTAGCATATAATAGCGAATGCATGCAAGCATTCATTAGCGAGTACGAGGAACTTCAAAGTCTCCAAAGTAAAAGGCGAAAAAACAAAAGATCTAGACGTAACCTCGATAATAATGAGATTACAGATATACCTTCTTTCACGGATTGGCTATATAGTCGTTTGCAACGCGCCAACGCAAATAATGAAGAAATCTCAGATGAGCAAAGAGAGTTAATGATAGGTTGTGAACAAAAGGTAATTTTATTAAAATATATATTTTATTTTTTTCATATATGTATGTTAGTTTCTATTTACTAATTGAATTTATTTTGCAGGCTCGAATGTTCACTAATATGTGGGCTTTTGGACAGCATATTAGAATCAAAGCCATTGATTCTTTACGTAAAACAGAGGATTCTAGTATTGTTGCTTGTTTCAAGCAACTATCACGTGCTAGCTCAAAAGACACGAACCTTATAGATAGCGAACTTGGTTACGTAGGAACTATTGTTGGTATCTACGAAATTTCATTTCGTACATTCAAACAGGTAGAAAAAAGTTTATATATTTTTTTTAGAGTTGGTTATTTTTTTAAGCACCTAATAATGGGACGTTTTTGTTGTTATATATTTTGATAGGTCATTTTGAAGGTTGACTGGTATCGAGCGGAGTATAAAGGTAGTAATTCTACAATAAGAAAGGAATTATCTGGGTTTTGGGCAATTGATTCTTCCAAGGTAATGCGATCTACTAAAGAACCATATATTCTTCCTAGGCATATTGAACAAGCATTTTTTTATAAAATCCCAGATGCTCATCCTTGGTGGCAAGTCATTCATGTGCAACCTAGAGGTAGGTCATTGTTTGAACAGTTTATTGTTAGAGAGATTGAAGAAAGTCCTCTTGATGATTCAGCATCAGATACTGATACATCAACATCTGGAATAGAAATTAGACTCATTATACGTGATAATGATACTAATCTTTTTGATGAAGAGGATAATTCTCTACATGCTGATTCTACTGATGAGGAAGAGGAATTACCAGAAATAGATATTAATCCACCAATAGATGATGTGATTCATGAGAACATAGATTTAACAATAGAAGAAATAAATGAAATCAATAAGGATAATGAAGATGAGACTATATTGATGTCTTACCAAAATGATGGCAATAATGAAAACATATGAGCAGATTAGATAGTAACTTGAAGCTTCTGAATGGATATCAGATAATAGGTTTTTTTTATTAACTTGAATAACGATGAATCCTACTACAAATCATGTTCTTCTAAGTTAGAACATGAAGCTCGGGGGTATGCCTAATTATTTTATATATAGCTTTATCTTCGAGGAGTAAATTTTATCATGTATGTATGCATATGTGTGTGTATTCATGTGTATTATATGTATACATATATTAGTATGCATATATATGTATTTCATGTATATGTATGTGTTTGCATGTGTGTGATATATGTATACATGTGTTAAATATGCATGTGTATATATGCATATGCATTTATGTAAAATATTCATGTATTCATGTACGTAATATATGCAAGTGTTTATAATTGTGTACATTTATATATGTATATGTGTCTATGTGTAAATATGTACATGTAAATATGTATGCATGTATATATATGTTTATGTGTGCATGTAGGCATGTACATGTATGTGTAAATATGTACATGTAAATATGTTAGTATGTATATATATATTTATGTGTGCATTTAGGCATGTATGTGTGATGCATAATATATCTACTCCATTTTATATTTATGTATCCTATCTACATGATGTGTATATATCTTTACATATATTATGAATCATGATCCTCGTTGATTCGAGTAGCTATATATAGAGGCATAAGGTTGGGAGGAGAGACATCTCTCTAGTAGGACGTCGGAGGTGTACATATACTTCAAACATATGGCTAAAAGGTTGAATTAGAGTTTTAAAATTAGGGATTTCAAAACCCTAATATCGAGATTAGTGTTCTCTCTCTCTCTCTCTCTCTCTCTCTCTCTCTCTCTCTCTCTCTCTCTCTCTCTCTCTCTCTCTCTCTCTCTCTCTCTCTCTCTCTCTCTCTCTCTCTCTCTCTCTCTCTCTCTCTCTCTCTCTCTCTCTCTCTCTCTCTCTCTCTCTCTCTCTCTCTCTCTCTCTCTCTCTCTCTCTCTCTCTCTCTCTCTCTCTCTCTCTCTCTCATATACATACATACCGTGCATTGTCACGACGATGCGCCATAAGTGTCCGCATCTCTTTTAAACACCATTTAAGAGACCACCCTGTCCCAAACTCCGTCTCAAGTGAACTGAGCACGTACTTTTTATCCCTCTCATCATGCTCACTACAAAAATAAAAAACATAATATAAATAAAACATAAGATATATATTTCAATTTATATGTAAAACTTTTACTTACTTCCACGGTAAGTGGATAAAGCGCAGGTAAGAGTCGCATAGTGCACGCATTCTCCTCTTGAACTCCAATCCATTTCCTATGTATACAATATTCCCCTCTGGCTCTATGTCGCACTCTAGTCCTAACGTGCCTATGCATGTCCTCATAGGCAACGTCTCTGCTCTCCTATCACGTGCTGGAGGTGGTATAGGTGTCCTGAAAATAGATAGATAGAAATAAATAAAAATATGTGCTATAATATCATTAAAAAAGTTTATGAAAAAAAACATACCTATGAGCAGATAGCTCTCTTCCTGCGTGTGGATCTGCAGAAGAGCCCTTGTCTGATCGCGTAAGCATCTGGATCGTATAATCCAGCTCCTCATCGGACATCTCTGCGTAGTCCCGCATTATGGCCCCTAGAGTATCTGACGGAACTCTTGCTCTCATAAGACTTTTTATGAGAGTGAGTTTCGCCTTTCTCTCTCTACTGGGATCCATACTACCTAACATATAAAACAAAATGGTTAGAAATCAATATATATACGTGTATGTGTGTGTATGCATGTGTATGTGTGTGTATGCATGTGTATGTGTGTGTATGCATGTGTATGTGTGTATGTGTGTGTATGCATGTGTATGTGTGTGTATGCATGTGTATGTGTGTGTATGCATCATTATGTGTGTATGTGTGTAGGTATATGTGTGTCTTGTCTATGTGTATGTGTGTATGTGTGTATATGTATGTGTACATATGTGTGTGTGTGTACATATGTGTGTGTGTGTGTGCATGTGTATGTGTGTGTGCATGTATATGTGTGTGCATGTGTATATGTGTGTGCATGTGTATGCATTATGTGTGCATGTGTGTATGTGTATGCATTATGCATGTGTATGTGTGTGTGCATGTATATGTGTGTGCATGTGTATATGTGTGTGCATGTGTATGCATTATGTGTGTGTGTGTCTATGCGTATGTGTGTGTGTGTGTCTATGCGTGTATATGTGTGTGTACATATGTATGTGTGTGTGCATGTATATGTGCGTGCATGTGTATATGTGTGTGCATGTGTATGCATTATGTGTGCATGTGTGTATGTGTATGCATTATGCATTGTGTATGTGTGTCTATGTGTGTGTATTTGTGTGTATGTGTGTGTGTGTCTATGCATATGTGTGTGTGTGTCTATGCGTGTATATATATGTGTACATATGTGTGTGTACATATGTGTGTGTGTGCATGTATATGTGTGTGCATGTGTATATGTGTATGCATTATGCATTGTGTATGTGTGTCTATGTGTGTGTATTTGTGTGTATGTGTGTGTGTGTCTATGCGTATGTGTGTGTGTGTCTATGCGTGTATATATATGTGTACATATGTGTGTGTGTACATATGTGTGTGTGTGCATGTGTATGTGTGTGTGCATGTATATGTGTGTGCATGTGTATATGTGTGTGCATGTGTATGCATTATGTGTGCATGTGTGTATGTGTATGCATTATGCATGTGTGTGTGTGCATGTATATGTGTGTGCATGTGTATATGTGTGTGCATGTGTATGCATTATGTGAGTGTGTGTCTATGCGTATGTGTGTGTGTGTCTATGCATGTATATGTGTGTGTACATATGTATGTGTGTGTGCATGTGTATGTGTGTGTGCATGTATATGTGTGTGCATGTGTATGCATTATGTGTGCATGTGTGTATGTGTATGCATTATGCATTGTGTATGTGTGTCTATGTGTGTGTATTTGTGTATATGTGTGTGTGTCTATGCGTATGTGTGTGTGTCTATGCGTGTATATGTGTGTGTACATATGTGTGTGTGTGTGTGTGTGTGCATGTGTATGTGTGTGTGCATGTATATGTGTGTGCATGTGTATATGTGTGTGCATGTGTATGCATTATGTGTGCATGTGTGTATGTGTATGCATTATGCATTGTGTATGTGTGTCTATGTGTGTATATTTGTGTATATGTGTGTGTGTCTATGCGTATGTGTGTGTGTGTGTCTATGCATGTATATGTGTGTGTACATATGTGTGTGTGTGTGTGTACATATGTGTGTGTGTGTACATATGTGTGTGTGTGTACATATGTGTGTGTGTGTGCATGTGTATGTGTGTGTGCACGTATATGTGTGTGCATGTGTATATGTGTGTGCATGTGTATGCATTATGTGTGCATGTGTGTATGTGTATGCATTATGCATTATTATGTGTGTGTGCATGTATATGTGTCTGCATGTGTATATGTGTGTGCATGTGTATGCATTATGTGAGTGTGTGTCTATGCGTATGTGTGTGTGTGTCTATGCGTGTATATGTGTGTGTACATATGTATGTGTGTGTGCATGTGTATGTGTGTGTGCATGTATATGTGTGTGCATGTGTATATGTGTGTGCATGTGTATGCATTATGTGTGCATGTGTGTATGTGTATGCATTATGCATGTGTATGTGTGTGTGCATGTATATGTGTGTGCATGTGTATATGTGTGTGCATGTGTATGCATTATGTGAGTGTGTGTCTATGTGTATGTGTGTGTGTGTCTGTGTGTGTATATGTGTGTGTACATATGTATGTGTGTGTGCATGTATATGTGTGTGCATGTGTATATGTGTGTGCATGTGTATGCATTATGTGTGCATGTGTGTATGTGTATGCATTATGCATTGTGTATGTCTGTCTATGTGTGTGTATTTGTGTATATGTGTGTGTGTGTCTATGCGTATGTGTGTGTGTGTGTCTATGCGTGTATATGTGTGTGTACATATGTGTGTGTACATATGTGTGTGTGTGTACATATGTGTGTGTGTGTGTGCATGTGTATGTGTGTGTGCATGTATATGTGTGTGCATGTGTATATGTGTGTGCATGTGTATGCATTATGTGTGCATGTGTGTATGTGTATGCATTATGCATGTGTATGTGTGTGTGCATGTATATGTGTGTGCATGTGTATATGTGTGTGCATATGTATGCATTATGTGAGTGTGTGTCTATGCGTATGTGTGTGTGTGTCTATGCGTGTATATGTGTGTGTACATATGTATGTGTGTGTGCATGTATATGTGTGTGCATGTGTATATGTGTGTGCATGTGTATGCATTATGTGTGCATGTGTGTATGTGTATGAATTATGCATTGTGTATGTGTGTCTATGTGTGTGTATTTGTGTGTATGTGTGTGTGTGTCTATGCGTATGTGTGTGTGTGTGTCTGTGTGTGTATTTGTGTGTATGTGTGTGTGTGTCTATGCGTGTAGATGTGTGTGTGTGTAAGTGTGTGTGTGCGCATACCTGTCAACCATCTCCCTTCTCTCTCTCCCTCTCGCGCGCGCTCTTTCTCTCTCTCTCTCTCGGTCTTGCGTTCAAGGCCCGGCACAAATGTGCCGGGAGAATTGAAATTTTTTTTTTTACATTCCAGAGCGTCGCATATGCGACGCTCTGCAGTTTGCCAACGTCGCTAAGTGCGCCGCTAACTAGCGACGCTTTGGTGTTGCGTCGCATAAGCGACGCTACCGTCGCTTATGCGAGGATGCTCGGACAAAAAAAAAATCCGATTCTTTTACCGTCGCTTATGCGACGATTTCATCGCATAAGCGACGGTTTTCATTTTTTTCCCGATTCGGGGGCGTCGCTACGCCCCCCTTTTTCTTGTAGTGTGACTAACTACCTATTCAAGGCTTGACAATAGTGGGGCGACCTCTTATTTCATCCTCACATATGAGGCGACCACCATCTTCTTCACCTCACCATACTTAGGCGATCATCTACCACATGATTTGGGCAACTAGAATTCTTCATCATCACATAAGAGGGGGGGCTACTCTTCCTTGCATCTCTATCATACATGGTTGGCTACCTCTCTATGCAAAAGGGCAACTACCAAATAAAGATTAAGTTGGGATCCACTATCAGGGTGGCTCCTTGCCTTCATCTACCTATTTTTAGAAGGGTTGCCATGGGTGACAAGCGATGGTGTATAACTTGTCAATATGTGTTATAGTGTGAATTGATGGAGGGAGTATCATTGCCAAGCTTTGGTAGTATCAAAAGGTATGATTGAGGTCCAAAAGGTGGTTGGCTACTAGATCCATAATTAGCCCACTCCTTCACCACTTTGGCATGTGCAATAGTGAAGGCGTAGATTTGGCAAGGCCTTTGGCCTCTAGAGTCTATACAAACAAATATTTGGCACTCATTTTAGGTGAGTCTTTGTGCTTTGAGAAGAGCAATCTGAAGGAAATTACATCAATGTAAATGATTTATATACATGTATGTATTATTTTATTTCTTATTAGAGAGAGAGAGATGAAAAAGAGAGAGAGAGAGACATAAAAGAGAGAGAGAGAGAAAGAGAGAGGAAGAGAGGAAAAGAGAGAGAGAGAGATACATAGACACACATGCATACTCATGTGTATGCATGAATATATACACACATGCATATGCATACATACATACACACACACACACATAAATACACATGTGTGTGTACACACACATACATACACATATGCATACACATACATATGCATACACACGTTCGCACATGCATACACACATAAAAGACACACATATACATAAACACATATACATACACACATACACATATTCATAAACACTTTTTCATACATACACACATATATACACACACTCACATGCATACATACACACTAAGGCATATTTATGCATATGCATGCATACATACACACATGTACATACACACATGTACATACACACATACACATACACATGCATATATGCATACACATACACTGTCACATGCATATGCATACACACACTCTCACATGCATACACATACACTCTCACATGCATACACACATAAGAGATACACATATACATACACACATACACATATTCATACACATTTTTTCACACATACACACACTTTTTCACACATACACACACTTTTTCACACATAAACACACGTTTCACACATACACATATATATACATGCACACATAGACAACACTCACATGCATACATACACACTCATGCATATTCATACATATGCATGCATACATACATACATAAACATACACACATGTACATACACACACATATACATACAGTCATGCATATGCATACATACATACACAGACATATACATACATGCATGCACACACAAATACATACATGCACATATATACACATATGGACACACATACTTACATGCATATATACACACACAAAAGAGACACATATATACACATACATAGACATATATACACATACACACACATGTACATACACACATATACACATACACACATGTATACACATACATACGCAAATACATACATACACATACATATAGGCACACATAGTCACATATACAAATATATACACATGCATACACACATGCACATACATATACATACACACACATACACATATGCACACATACACATACACACACATGTTTTAGGATTAGGGTTTTAGGGATTTACATACATGCACAGCACACACACACACACATACACATACACATACACACACATACACATACACATACACACACATACACATACACACACATATACATACATACACATACACATAGAGACACAGTCACATATACACATACACATACACATACACATAGACACACATATACATACATACACATACACATAGACACACATAGTCACATATACACATACATAGACACACATGTTTTAGGGTTAGGGTTTTAGGATTAGGGTTTTAAGATTAGGTTTTTAGGGTTTTACATACATACACATGCATACACACATATAGATATATACACATACACATACATATACATGCATACATGTTCTAGGATTAGGAGTTTAGGTTTTTTATATGCATACACACATATACACATACACATATATATACAGACACACATGCACACATATACATGTCTTAGTATTGGAATTTCAAGATAAGTATTTTAGGGTTTTTACATACATACACACATGCATATACACATATACACACATATATAAACACACATATATGCACATGCATACATGCATATACACATCACATATAGATACACACATACCTACATATACATGTTTTAGGGTTTGGGTTTTAGAATGAGGTTTTTAGCTTTTACATACATACACGCATGCATACACACATATACAGAGACACATATATATACATCTTCATACATGCATATACACATACACACATGTCACATATCCATACACACATATACATGTTTTAGGGTTAGGGTTTTAGGATTAGGGTTTTTGGGTTCTACATACATGCATACACACATATATACATACACATATGCATACATATACATGTTTTAGGATTAGGGTTTTAGGGTCTTTAGATACATACACATATGCATATACACATATACACACATATACACATACACATATATATACACATGCATACATGCACATACACATACACACATGTCACATATACATACACACATTCCTACGTATACATGTTTTTAGGATTAGGGATTTTTGTTTTAACATACATACACACATGAATACACATATATAGACATATAAACATATATATACACATGAATACATGCATATACAAATACACACACATCACATATACATACACATATACACAAATATACATGTTTGAAGGTTAGGGTTTTAGGATTAGGGTTTTTGGCTTTTACATATATACACACATGCATACATACATACACATATACAAGCACACACATATACATACACACATGCATACATATACATATTTTAGGCTTAGGATTTTAGGATTAAGATTTAAGGATTAGGATTTTATGGTTTTTTACATACACACACACATGCATATACATCCACACACACACACACACACACACACATATATATATATATATATATATAAACACACACATATAAACACACACACACACGTCACATACACAAACACACATACATACATATACATGTTTTAGGCTTAGGGCTTTAGGATTAGGGATTTTGGCTTTTACATACATACACACATGCATACACATGTATACACGTAAGAAAATAGGATTTTCGAATGAAAATAAATATATATAATTAAATATATAAAAATAGGACTATAGGTTTAATATTAATGTATATAATCAAAAAAAATTAAGAAAAAAATTAGAATATATAATCAAATATACTATGTATAATTCAATATATAAGAAATTAGGATTTTTGAATTAAAATAAATATATATTATTAAATATAAAAAATAGGATTATAGATTCAATATTAATATATATAATCAAATAAAAATTGGAAAAAAATATAATATATAATCAAATGTCCTATATATAATTAAACATAAAAGAAATTAAGGCTTTTGAATTAAAATAAATATATATTATTAAATATAAAAAATAGGATTTTAGATTTAATATTAATATATATAATCAAATATATATAAAAATTAGAAAAAAATTAGAATATATAATTAAATATATAAGAAATTAAAATTCTTGAATTAAAATAAATATATATAATTAAATATATAAAAAATAGGATTCTAGATTTAATGATATAGACTACATCAAGATTTATTTGGTAACCCAAGGCATATTTTCAAGAATATGGAAGAGATGTTGTAGAAGAAATTGATTGGAAACAAGGAAAGCAAAGCAAAATGGGAGGACTTACAAGAGCGAGCTCATATGCAAGAGTTGTAGGCAATCACAAAGCCGAACAAAATAGTGTTGGTATCAAGAGCTCCTTGGATGCTCCGCAAGATGAAAAAGCAACAAGTGAAGAAGGCGATTTTTGAGTTTTGGATACCTACTAGGTGCATGAGGTATCTGAAGATTGCCTTCACATGGAACCATGATTTCAGAGGGCTCAACTCTCATGATTGGCACAAGTCCTTATAGTTTGTGCTCCTTGTAGCTATGAAAGATTGCCTTTTGGAGCATGTATGAACAACCCTATATAAAATCAGTTGCTTGGTATGGTAGATCTCTTCTGAAGAGATAAAAAGAGATAGCATAGAGAGTGTCAACTCAATGCTATAGAGGTTGTCTATTGGGTTGAGAAGAACTTTCCCATAAATATTCTCACAGTCCAACGTCATTTACTTTTTCATGTGATTGATGAAATTGTGATGACAAGAATTATCCACAATCAATGGATGTTCTTTTTAGAGCAGTTCATGAAGAAATTAAAAGGATTTGTTCATCAAAGAGTGTGTCAAGAGAGCAGCATTTTAAAACGATGTCTTGTAGAAGAGTCTCTTGTATTCATTAGAGGAAAAAATGAACCCTCCTTGGGCCTTTTAGCTCAAGGGCTTATCAGTGATATGCTGATGAAGTCTTGCCTGACAATTCACTTGTGTAGACTGTTCTTAATGGTCTTCACATTCATAATAGAGTTTTGCTTCTACTCTTCGATTGATGATGAAAGGCAATCCAAATGCCTTAACATTTGAGGGATTAGTCTCTGTTCTATTGTAGGAAGGGCAATCTAGGAAGAATAGGTCCTTTATGCATGTTGCACATCAAGCTTTCCTAGCTAGTCAAAAGGGAAAAGGTAAATGGAACTCATCTAATAGTAAGCAAAAATATGCTAATTTTGCACAATCAAAGAAGGATGACAATGACGATATTGAAAGAGAAAAGTAGAAATTGTTTTGCAAATACTCTAAAGGAAATGATCACGTCATAAAGAGTTTTCCAAAACTAGCTGCAAGAGAGGCAAAGAAGAAAGAGGCTGGAATGGTTGTTGCAGACAACTCTACACCCAAAGTAGAGTCTACTAATCTTGTGTAGAACGAAGAATGGGCATTTATTGGTTGTAGTTATGACCCATCTTCTCATGAATAGTGTATGTCTGCATTAGACTCATATGTTGGTACTTTGATAGTGGGGCAACCAAACATATTACCTCGCAACACAGTTTCTTCACTTCACTTAAGCCTTCTCCTACAGGGAATACTATCACTAATAACTCCTTGTTAGCAGCAGACAAGGGAGTCAACGACAATCTGGCAAGTAGGCCAATAATTTTCTTCATGGAGAAGCAAGCATGAGCATTCACGCAGATCTAGCACTAAGGCAACCTTTAATTTTTCAAACCCTTACACCAATTAAAAGTGATTCTCATCACTAACAACCCTTGTAAATACCATGTTCACCTTTTTGTGGCTCCATTTTGTGCAAGCCGAGGAGTCCTCGAGCTTGAGGAGCCTTAGAAGTACCTACATATCGATTTTCGTATTTTTTAGACTCCGTTTAAGCCCTCAAATAAGCCCTGGAACCTAATTTTTAACTAGGCCGGACACTAGGTCTGGACAGGGCCAAAGCTAGTCAAAAACTATAAAAGGAGCTAGAGAGCTCATTTTGGAGATTAGATTGTAATTGAAACAAACTTGTAAGGGCTCTTTGAAAGTAATCTAAGAACTCCATTGCTTCTCACTCTTTGTCTTGCCGTGTGTGCACGTGTGTGTGTATGTGTGTGCATGTTGGTGTGCTTCTCACTCACGCACTTGTGCCTCCACTTGCTCGAGGTCTTCATACCACCCTCACGTCTTCCCGGATTGACATTAAAGGAGGTGCTACTCATCACTGAGCTACACCAAATTTTGGCGCCGTTGCCGGGGATCGAACTTTGAGGACGAGCGTGTGATGGTAAGACGTAGAGTTGACGTGTTGGAGTTGTAGGTATTTGCTTCACTTTCATCTATTTTCTTGTTTTTTCTTCACCATCTTCATCACCATCATCATCATCACCATCTCCCACCTCCATCTCCATCATCGCGAAAATTTCTATTTTTTGATCATATCACCATCTCCACCTCATTTCCTTCATTCTACTTGTGAGAGAGAGCGAGAGAGCGATATTGCTTGCACTGTTTTTGCATGTTGGTTGTGTTTCTTGCAGGTATCATCATCATCATCCCCGCCGGCACGCTGCGCAGGTACGAAACTCGTCGAATCTGTCTCGCGGTCGCCAGCACAGAAAATTCGATCATTTGGTAAAACAAAGTTCACCACTAGCACAAGCATGATGAGCACATCCCAAATCACCTAAAACAGTAGAAAAATTCCGTGTTTTTCTGTCAATCGCGACCGACAGCCTCTGTCAATCGCGATCGACAGACCCTGTCAATCGCGACCGACAGCCTCTGTCAATCGCGATCGACAGACCCTGTCAATCGCGATCGACAGACCCTATCAATCGCGATCGACAGACTTCACGACCGACAGCTTGCCATGTAGGATCCTGTCAATCGCGATTGACACCGTCAATCGCGATCGACAGCCACGACCGACAACTCTGTCAGTCGCGATTGACACCGTCAATCGCGATTGATTGAAATTCAACGATTGATTGACTTTTGCGCGTAGCCACGTGTCCATCGCGATTGACAGCCACGATCGACTCTGTCGATCGCGATTGACACTGTCCATCGCGATTGACAGCCACGATCGACTCTGTCGATCGCAATTGACAGGCCCGACGGACACCTCTGTCAATCGCGATTGAGAGACCTGTCGATCGCGATTGACAGGCTTTTCGGCCAAAAATTAGGGTTTGCTTTTGTTCAAAATTGGGGATAATTTTGGGGCAAAATAGTCAATCCATTAGCACTTTGGAGGTTCCTACACTTGTGATTGGGAGAAAATCCTAGGATCTGTCAGCCAGATTGAATCCTGTTTTAACCCCCTAAACCCTGAACAGTCATAACTTTTTCATACGAAATCCATTTTTTGAGCTCTAGGGCTTGTTGGAAAGCTCGTGGCATATACTACACGCCCTCAACTGTTTTTTATAAAGATCATGCGTTGATTTTCAGATAGGGTATTTTGAAGTTGACCATACCCAGGGGGATCAAAGTCAGGGGTCTTTAGAATTGTTTTCTTAAAAATCACTATGCAAATTAGTGTTTGTGCTTCAGGAATGAAAATCATTGGTTCTGTCTTTGGAATTTAAATCTTAAAGCTAACTTTGGAACTCTTACAGATCTATTGAGAGCATCGAAAGGCGTTCTAAGCAAGTGTAAGTGCAAGCTTGGGAACACACTTCCTGGGCATTCAAGGGCAACCAAGCAGGAAACAAAAGGTTGGAATATTCTCAACTCCCTCTGTCATTTTTTAGCTCAGGCTAAGTACGAATAGTGCTAGAAGTAAGTTAGGGCGACGATAGGTAGGTATCAAGTTGAAGACTACCTAAAAACTCAAGTTCAAGCTAAAAACCTAATCTCTGTACTGTCGATAACATAAAGGAAAAGAACCTAACGTGGAACGATCAATTCCAAGTACGAAAAATACTCAAGTATTCCTGACGACGCAACACCAGACAAGATCATAAACATAATAACGCACTAAAAACGCATCAAGTAACTGAGACCAATTGATCGGCAACGAGGTTGTACTCTGGGAAAAAATCGGGCTACTTAACTAGGCATATGAACCTTAGATCAGGGCGACATCTAGTAAGGGAGAGACAGAGCCTTAGGTCTTCAGAGGCTAGTGTCAACCACACCACCAGGTCGTGGGCCCAGCAGTTGAATCACCACTCATACTACCCACGTTCTGAGACTAGTGACTCCGAGATGTCTCAAGGTATGGAGAGGCCTACAGGAAGTTCAGGAGTGCCATACTTGCACAGGGTAGAAGGCCCTTACAAAACGCAGTTGGAATACCTTAGGACCAACCGATTAGGTGCTAGTATCTATGAGGACGGCCTAGGAAGATCTGTGGTACAGATTAAGAATCCTGATCAATCCATTGGATTAGAGCACCCGGCTGTCAAGTTTGAAAACGGAGCATACTTGGACAAAGAAGGAACCATATACGTAGTCACCGGTCACCCAGATAGGACGGACGAATTTGGAAATGTGATCCCCGAAGCAGACTTAGGGGACCTGGAGCAAGGAAACATGGGTGCAGAACCTAGAACCCCTCGAGGTAAATCTGTTCTTACGAGGATTATCACACCGGAGTGGATTCCCCAGGATAATAAGAGCATAGATTTGCTCCTCAATCGAGAGACTGACGAAGCCTTTTGGAGGTACAAACCCGATCGGCCAACTGATATAGGAGCAATCATGATCTATGAGTTTAAGGATCCTGATAGCCCAGGCAGAGTGACCTACTTAGATCACGCTTTGGAGAGGATCTTTGTGGTGACAGAAAATGATAGGCATGCTTACACTTGGAAGGGTGAATTTGTTTTCCCCCAACCAAGATCGAATGTATCCTATGGTCACCCTGGAGCTGGAACATCCCAAGCTCATGGAATGCAAAGAGACAGACATAGAGAAAGGCCGGAAGTAAGCTTTGCTAACCCAGGGGGCAGAGAAAGAACAAGGCTGGAAACAAATAGGATGGAATCTGAGATACATAGAGCTCACAGGAATCAAAGAAATGCGGATGAGTTCCCTCTACCCCGACCTAGAGAGCACACAAGGACTTTGAGACCGACTCAGCTAGTTAAGTCCATGAAGAACTACTTCGATGGCACTGGAGATCCATACGATCATGTGGCTGAGTTTAGACAAGTCCTGAGAGCTGAACAAGTGGAGGATCTTTTCACGCAGTATAATGCCTTTGGTCTGACCCTTAGGAACACCGCCCTGACATGGTTTCAGCCACTAAATGAAAGGCAGTTCAGGATCATAGACCAACTCCTAGAAGCCTTCATTATTGAATTCTCTAAGAGTGGCATAAGGCATAATACCTCCTCGCTGATTCACAGCTTCAAGCAAACCCCGCAAGAGACCGTGAGACTGGCAGGAAGAAGATTTAGGCAATACTTAGAAAGATGCCCTGTTTCGGAGCTACCCACACCAGCTAAGCAAGTGGCTTTATTCTTGGATGGATTGCTAAGTACCAAATTGAGATCTTATGTGTATTTGAAAGACCCTAGGACCATAGAAGATTGTGTACGCATGTGCATTGACATCGAGGATAACCTAGGGGAGGAGTTAGAGCTTTCCAAGATATACAAAGATTCGGAGAGTGCCTCTAACCTCTCTTCCACACAATCCACATCAATCGAGGAACTTGCAGAGAAAGTAGCTCAGAAATTAGGTGTCACCAACAAACAAATCCCGAGATTTGCCCCTGTGAAGAGATGCTACACTTGTGGGCGACCACATGGCGAATGTATGTCCCATTATGGCCCAACCCCAAGTAAATCCTAGTAGCCAGTACTGCACTATAGAACGAAGATACACAAATCACACCGCACAAGACTGCCCATACAACAAGCAAGCAGTTAGGCAAACCTACCCTCAGACATACCCTCAACAAGGCAGATACCAGAACCAATACCAACCACAACAGTATTCTAGGCCTCAACAAACCTACCAACCACAATACCAAGCCCAGCAAAGGCCTCAGCCTGTGTTAGCCCAACAACCTCCAGCTCCATCCAACTTGATCCCTGTAAAGTATGCAGCTGCAGAAGAGAACCTGAATAGAGCTATAGTCCCCGTCACACCATTGCTTTCAGAAAGTGATCCCAGTGATCATAGCTTCGATTCCACACATGTCGATAGTCCCCAGGCTTACTACATGCAGTCTCCTGAACATGGTGAGTCTTACTATAGTGAAGAGCCAAATGAACCTAGTTGGGAATCAGATTACACAAATGTCATGTATGCAAATCCCAACCCTAGACCCCAACCTAGGCAGGTAAGACCCCCATTCCCTAGAGGACCATGTTACAGATGTCAAGGAGATCATCTCATTCGTGACTGTCCCTTGCCTCCACCTACCCAATCCCAGTCAGTAACGATCCAAGGCTATTGTCAGGAGTGTGGAAAGGAGCATCTCTTACGAGATTGTCCTAAGAATCCCAACAATATGCCAAAAATCACTCCTATAAACGTTATTGGGTTAGTTGTAGACTCCATAGGGAGTGTGACTTCCACTGCGCCAGTGCACGTGGTCACAAGAGCTCAAGCATTGCAGCAAAACCAAGTTGTAGATCAGGGAAAGAGCCCAGAAGTCAGTGAAACGGAGAGCATAACCAAGAAGAGAACTAGAGCCTGGAGAGATAGTCGGGAAAGAATGAAAAGACAATGGGCTAAAAAGATGAGTGAACTTGAGGAAAGCATAAGAGAAACCAAAGCCAAGATAACTGAACTCACATCTCAAACTCCCTCTCACACTACCCCACCACCACCATTCCCATCGCCATCCGACCCGCCACCTTCCAACCCACCTCATACGATTCCACCACCCCCTAGAGTAGGATCAGTATTAGCTGATCCCACTCCTGAAGACATAGACATGATGCTTAAAGCATATCAGGCCAGAATCCAAGAAGGGCCAAATGTAACGGATCATGACAAGTGCTACCCTAGAGCTGACCTAGAGATAGAAAGAACCAAGCTTTGCGCGAAAATGGTCGCATTGGCTCAGACTATGTTCAAAGCCAGTCGCCTTTTCAATTACTCGGGCTCAGCCAAGACGCAATTACACTTGGATGGACTTCTAGAGAAGCTAGAGGACATAATTGAAAGATCTGCCAAGGAAGAAAAAAACCAAGAAAGAGATAAAGCAAGCAAAAACATGACCCATCCCCGACCGAAAGCTTATGTGCCCAATTCCACTGAACCAGACAACCCCCCTTCACTAGAAAGAATGGAGAATCTAATGGCACAATCACAAAAGGAACTCGCCCCTCAACACCATGACAAGGCCAGTGAAAGAGCAGGTCTTCCTACCCAGAGAGCCTATGTGCCTGAAGCCTATGTGCCTAACTCCACGGAGCCAGACACATCATCTTCTATGAATCGATTCACACCAGAATTCCTACGAGAGATTCAAGAAGACAAATGGGCTAAAGAAAGTGAAGTGCCTCCTCCCATTGAACTTGTGGATGACGCACATGACCAATTCCCACAAGACATCCCATCCATTTATGGGGAGCAGGAGAGTACCCAATCTCAAGAAAGATTAGACTTCGAGTCTAACTCTCTACAAGAATTACCCCACTTCACAGGCCCATGGGAAGCTAAGTCTACTTGTATGAGAGCACCCACGGTCATGGTACGAAATGAGGACTCAGTCTTACCTAGGAACACAGAGGTGGTGAAAAACACTAAAGTGCAGTGCAATCTCAAGTTAGAAGAGCTACTCAAGGTTAGACCTGAATTATGGAAACATGTAGCCAATCAAGTGCCCGAGATAGCAAAACCTCGTTCCCAGGTAGGATCACATAGGACAGTGCCAGAAATACCCTTGGATAAGATAGGAGATATCTGTGAAGGTGAAGAAGGGAACACCTATCTTCCCATTACCTACCAGGAGTACACTACCAAGGCAATTTTGGACTCAGGTGCAGGAGTTGCAATTGCCACCACTTCCCTATGGAAGCGTTGGGGCAAGCCAGCACTCAGGCCAACGAGAATGAAATTGCAGATGGCCGATGGTCATATTGAGAGACCCTTAGGATTGCTAGAAGGAATAACTCTCACCACCTGTGGTGTCGAGTTTGAGCATACATTTGCTATATGTGACTTCAGCAAGAACCATGCCTATGAAATGATCTTGGGACGACCTTTTATGCGACAGTTGCAAGTGGTACAGGATTGGGGAACCAATTCTTTGTACCTGCAACACTTGGGTGTTACGACCAAAGTGAATCTCAAGGATTACTCTCATAGAGATGTCCCTCCTATTCAATGGAATCCCATCCATAGAGCCAAAGATGATACAAAATCTGTGCATTCCATAGGATCAGGATCCTCATGGATGCATGAAGACACCCACTTATGGATGTGTAAAGTAGCAGTAGAACAGGAGAAAAGAGAAAAGGCCAGAGATATAGGTGCAAAAGAAACCCATAGATCAATCCAAGACCCAGCCTATGCACCTGTAGTTTTTCGAGACGAAGAATTTGAACCTCACGGCTGGGCAGAAATTTTAGCAACCATGGATGTAGCCATCAATGAGGAACAATGGACGCCTCACTGTGATGAGGATGGCTATGACATTTCAGTCTTCTCCATAGAGCCAATCATGGGAGAGGCAGTTCTAGAAGAATGCGAACCTAGCCCTGATGCATTTGAAAATGCAAGTGACTCCGATCTAGAGTCAATCATTATGGACCCACCATTTGCATCAGATGAAGAATACTTCCATGAAGTAGAATTTCAACCCCAGAGGCATGGAGAGCTTATAAATGATGTAAGATTAGCAACACATGTGACCCCGAAGGAAGAAGGAAAGAAACGAAAGAAGAGAGAAGTCTCACCAGAAGAGGAAGAATCTTTGTTTGAGGTCCCAGAAAACTTTAAGAAGTATGAGATAGACGACAGGAGAGTCATGATAAGGATGCCTAAACGAGAGGCACAACCCGGAGAGGCCTATGATAACAAAGAAACCACCAAGAAAATAGTAGTGGCTCTAGAAGAAGGAGAGGAGAGATGCACGTACATAGGCCATGACCTAACAGAGGAAGAAGAGCATGCGTTAATAGCCTTGCTAAGAGAATACACGGATGTATTCGCTTGGAGTTACAAGGATTTGAAAGGTGTTGACCCTGACATATGCTCACACACTATCCCCATGACCTCAGATGCTAAACCCTCTAAGCAAAAGCCCTACACATATAACGATAATTACACTGCTAAGATCAAAGAGGAGATAGATAGACTGGTCGAAGCTGGATTTATCTATGAAATTGAGCACACTGAGTGGGTATCCCCCATCGTAGTGGTGCCCAAGAAGAATGGCAAGCTGCGTGTATGCATTAACTTGAAGAAGGTCAATGCAGCCACAATTCGAGATAACTATCCGCTTCCCATCACAGAACATCTCTTAGAAAGAGTGGCAGGCAAGGAAGTGTATAGCTTCCTCGATGGATTTTCGGGCTACAATCAAGTCGCCATTGCTCCAGAAGATCAGCATAAAACAGCTTTTGCCACAGAGTGGGGCATATTCGCCTTTCGTGTAATGCCATTTGGGCTCACCAATGCACCAGCTACCTTCCAGAGACTAATGTGCCATGTATTTAAGGAGTTCCTGAGGAAAAACTTAGAAGTCTATGTTCATGATCTTTGTGCTCATTCCAACATTAGACAAACCCATATCCCCGAACTCAGACAAATCTTTGACAAATGTAGAGAATATCAGGTCTGCCTGAACCCAGAAAAATGCGTTTTTATGGTCAGACAAGGCAAGATTCTAGGGCACATAGTGTCAAAGAATGGCATATCTACTGACGAAGAGAAAGTGAGAGCCATAGCAGAGCTACCTAGGCCAAGGAATGTCAAGAAAGTACAAGCTTTCATGGGGCATTGTGGTTACTACCGTCGGTTCATTCACATGTATGCTGTCATTGCAAAGCCCATGTACGGACTTCTGACTAACTTTGAGTGGACGGATGAATGTGAGAATTCCTTCCAGGAGCTTAAACGAAGATTATGTTCAGCACCAATCTTGACCACACCAGATTGGAATAAGCCATTCCATGTTCATGTGGATGCATTCAATTATGCTATTGGGTGTGTAGTCGCGCAACCTACTGGTGAAGGTAATATGGATCTTCCAATTGCCCACGCTAGTAGACAATTGAATGCAGCTGAACGAAATTATACCACTACGGAGAGAGAAGGCTTAGGCATGGTATATGCAGTTAAGAAATTTAGACACTATTTGCTTGCAAACAAGTTTAAATTTTTTACTGACCATCAAGCATTGTTATATCTCGTAAACAAGCCATGCAATACAGGAAGATTAGTAAGATGGTTTCTCTTGCTAATGGAATATGATTTTGAGGGTGTGGTAAGGAAAGGTAGGACTCATTTGAGAGCAAATCATCTCTCTAGGCTCACATCTGGAGAAGCCCCACAAGGAGTATCAGATGACCTTCCTGATGCTTACTTGTTTAACTTGAAAGTGGTACCGCAGTGGGCTAAGCCATTAGTGCCAGTATTGACATACGGGCCTAACCATCCAGTAGTAAACACACAGAATAGAGAGGTTGTGAAAGCCCAAAAGTACCACATCATGGCAGGGAGCATGTACAAGCACACGGATCAAGGAATCTTGGCATGCTGTGTAGAAGAGGACGAGTATGCGAAGTGGTTGCAATTAGCACATGTAGGTGCATTAGAGCAACACTATTCAAAACACCGAACCTTACAGACACTAAGGAGACTCGGAGTGCATTGGCCAACTATGGAAGCTGATGTCCAAAAGTTGTGCAAGGAATGCCCAATCTGTCGCACTAAACCACCTGTGGAACATGCCACTCTTTATCAAGTGTCCATAGTGCCAGATTGGAGTGAACCACTAGTATCCTTCCTGAGGACGAAAACATTTCCTCCAGATATGACCTTGGCTAGGAAAAGGAGTTTAGAACAAGAAGCCCAAGATTACTCACTCATTGGTGATAATCTATATAAGCGTGGTAAAGATGGTTACCTAAGGCTATGTGTCCATGAAAGTGAATATCTCAAGATCTTGGAAACTGCTCACCAAGGTGTAGCAGGAGGACACTTTGGACCAGATCGGGTGATCAAAGCAATTCTATTTGCGGGCTTCTGGTGGCCAACCCTTCACATGGATGCACATACCTATGTGAAACGATGTGATGTCTGTCAGAGAACTCAGTATCCTATACGTAAAGATGAGATGCCACTGAAACCTATGATGGGTGGACGTGCATTCTCTAAGTGGGGAATAGACTTCGTGGGTCCTATTAATCCCCCAGCTAAGGGTTCCCATGCAGAATATATCATTGTTGCGACGGACTATCTAACAAAGTGGGTAGAGGTAAAAGCCACAACGAAGAACGATGCTCAAACAACTGCTAAATTCTTGTTTGAGAATGTATTCACAAGATACGGGCTACCTATAGAGTTAGTAAGTGATAGAGGCACTCACTTCTTGAATGAAGTTATTGAAAATCTGCTCCAAGAATTCTTGGTAGTGCATAAGAAATCTGCCCCCTATCACCCTCAAGCAAATGGCCAGGCTGAGAGCACAAACAAGATCTTGTGCAATGTACTGACGAAATTAGTGAACACTAAATGCTCTGATTGGGACAAACAGCTACACCATGCTGTTTGGGCATACCGAGTTGCCTACAAAACAGTACTCCAAGCCACCCCCTTTCAGATGGTGTTTGTCCAAAATGCGGTGCTACCCTTGGACTTCTTGATACCTACATTGAAGGTAGCACAAGAGCACGAATGGACGGGTCATGAACTCTCCTCTAGACTTTTTGACCTTGAACGATTAGGAGAAACGAGACTGAGAGCAGCTGCAGGGATATATGCAGCTAAGAAGAGACAGAAGGCATACTTTGATGCCCATGTGAAGGATAAGGGCTTGAAAGCGGGAGATCTAGTTTTAGTCTACACATTGAAACAACATGCAAGGAAGCTAGAGAAGAGAGGCTACGGACCTATGATCAATAGGATCTCAACAAGTGGAGCAGTGCAACTAGCCACATTAGAAGGCGATGTTCTCCCAAGTTATATCAGCGGATGCAGAGTCAAGTTGTATCAAGAACCCCTCACGGAAGAAATGCTAAGCCGACTCAACACTGCTAAGCAACGTAAAGAGGAGGAAAAACGAATTCGAGAAGAAGCTCAAGCAGAAGCCCTAGAACGCATACGGAGAATGAAATTAAGAAGACAAGGTAGAGAGCAACCTGTGCCAGATGCATATGCAGATCCAGGATATCCCGTGGCTATGTGTGAAGTTTCAGGTGTTAGCTCACATAGGATAACTGATCGACGTCCTTTCATAACTTTAGATATAGGGCAAGGAAAGAGTGCAAGGACTGTAAGAGCCTTGATTGACTCCGGCACAGCCACTAGTGCTGTTAAATTGTCTTACTGTCAAGAGTTGCAATTAACTGTCAATCCTGTGGAAGCATATCTCATAGGATTGGGAGGCGTGGAAACCCCTTGTATGGGCGAGGTGGAACTTCCCCTCTACATTCATGATGAGGCAATGACAGTTAAGGTACTAGTGTGTCAAGATGAGGACCTCACTGAACCTCTTGTCTTGGGTCAAGACTGGATTTATGACCAAGCAGTCAACTTAAACCTAAGAAGTGGACTTCTTCAGGTATGGGTCAATCATAGTCGAATTACAGTAGAGTTAGATAATGGAGCACTCAAGGAACTAGGAAAGACACACACTCCTGGTCCTTCCAGGAGTACACATGAAGTTGACCATGCTGTTCTTGTCCAAGGCTATGTGATGCAGAAGAATGAAGATCTCAGAAAAGGAGTCAGAACCACAACGGAACCCCCTTCTTTTCTAGAGGCCAGAGGGAGGCAGCAACCAAAGGTGGATCAAAGGCAGAAGAAGCAGAGTACTACCTATGTCGGAGATCAAAAGTACCTGCGCAGCAAAATGTCTCAGCTAGTGAAACAAGTGTGGGTGCGGAAAGGCGAACACACGGTTGCACTCAAGCCAACCACACGGGCAAAGCCTCTTATTAGTGACCCACAACACGACACCAATAAGAAGTCTTTCAGAAGCTCATCTGCTAACGTGAAGTCTATTTGGGTGCCCAAGAAGTCGATGAAGGCTAGCCCACAATCAAGACAAATTTGGGTGCCTAAGGCTTGTCTGCGGGCTCAAACAGCTACACCAAGGCCACACCCTGTACAGCGTGATCCATTCACTCGCACAGCCGACATCCACTCGTTTTCAACACTCAGGAACACACCAAGGCCCATGAGCACGAACATAATCACTTGTAAATGGGTCCCTAAAAGGCCTCATTTTCAAGCCGACACACCTATAAAGCTCTCGAGAGCCTCTACAAAACCAAGAGCAAAACTCATCTACTGCATTTGGCAGCCTAAGACTTGTAACAAACCCCCGGACCCCAATTGTAAATCCATGATAACCTACTAACCCCATCACTATCACACTACATCATTCCACTTAGCTCTTAGGTGTACTGAACTCCTAACCACACACACACTCACACCGAGCACTTACTAACCCATCAATCTCTCCCAACCCTCGTGTTAATGTTGTAATGGGAACAACAACGGTTCTCTCTTGTCCTGTACAATGTTAACACTAGTTTCTATATTCTCACAGAGACAGGAAGCAAGAAGTAACATGGCCGATACGGTAGGTACCAGCTCCCAGGCAGGCACCAGCCCCCAAGTTGTGGACATTGAAAGCCTTCCGGTCGAGGAGGAATTAAAGGAACGACCAGCAGCATTAAGGGCATTACATGCCATACCGATTCAGAATCCTCCACAGGGTCACACTATGCCGGTGGGCAAAACCTCACACTGGTTCAGTGACGTTGCGGGACCTCTCGGTGAAGGCACATACATGTGGGAGTCCGAGGTAGAATTCAATGGACGTTGGGGCAGATACCACTTCTTTACCAGGGAGTTTGAAAAGCTACAGAATAACGAAGGACTGAAGCCGATATGGAAGAAGGCTGGGCTCTATGATTATTTCAAGTTCCAACTACCAAAGCCCGATTTTCTAAGGTGCTCATACTTGATTAGCACCCTCACTCCAAGCAAAGACAAAAAAGGATACAGCTCCTTTGTACTCCCATCACTCACAAGGGGCAATGAGCTGAAGCGTTTCCGCTTGACTATCAACTTGGTAAGAGAAGCTCTCGATATAAACGGTATGCACATTCCTACGGAGAAAGAGACTATGGTCCCCGATAATATGAAGAACAGGAATCTGACAAAATTAAAGGACATGGTAGCGATGACTCCCACGATCGCCATTCATTTACGTATGGTCATGCAACATTTCGCATTCCCCGCGCAAGACAGGTTCACAATGCCTCCCAAAAAGATTTGGTTTAGTCTCTACTTAGCAGACGCCTTTGATTTGACCATCAATATGCCCCACTGGATTATAGACCAGATCCAGATGGCTCATCAAAGATGGTATAAGAAACAAAAATATGTACTCTATGGATGTTGTGCGCTTACCAAAATCGTGTATAGATGCCTCGCCTATGATGTACCGGTACAAAGGGCTCTCATTTGGTCCAGAGCACAGGAGTTTCAACGCAGATTGTCAGCTGTCGGACCTCCCTCAAAGAAGATGAGAGGCACCGTACAGATGCCTTGTGCACAACCCCGCGGTGCAACCCTAACACCAGAAACAACTCCAAGGCATCCTCGAAGAGTGCAACCATTCACTATCAGGTTACCCAGGCACAGCACAGATGGCCCTAACCTTGTGTTTCCACCAGTGCCTACTGATCTGGAATTTCCTCACGGATTTACTTTGGAAGATCTAACGGATGAAGAAGTGGCTAGAATTATTGAAGCCGTTAATGCGGAAGTTGAGGCAGAGCAGGGTAGTGGACAACAAACGGCTACACAACAACCCCAGACAAGACAACCAGAAGTGGTAGAAGTGGAAGATGAAGAAGAAGGAGACCAAGGGGATGAACAAGAAGGATTTTCTGATGAAGGGGCGCATGACTATGAGCAAGAAGTTATACAGGAGCTAGAGGGTGCCCCAGCATATACAAAGGAGTTGAAAAAGCTCCACGATACCATTGACAGGGTCCAACAACAACATAAGTTATCCCTTGCAGCAGGAAAGGCTATCATGCACCAAATCCTTGAGGAGGAAGGAGTTGACGAACAGGATCGTGCCACACTGGATATGATCTCTGATGCCTTAGGAGTATCTGAGGCAGTGCGGACGGCCCTGGCACAATCACGCAGAACGGAAAGGAGATACGGAAGACGTCCCCCACGAGCAGGGAAACAAATGAATGTATTAGGATCAGGACCACAAGGCACCCCCACAACCACGGGCACTGCACACACCGCTCACGACACCGAGGAAGCCCATACATCAAGTGCACCTCCCTCACCTCCCTTACCACCTTCGCCCCCACATCCGCCACATTCACCTCCCCTTACCAATGTAACAACCACCGTTACCACCTCCGAGCCCACCGCCATGACTGAAGCACAAACCGCCAATCAACCCACACACCCTCTCAACACCTCCCGTGTATACACCTCCACTAACACTGTAACCCTAACGGCAGCTACTGACATCCCCATTCCCCCACTCACACTTTCGGGCAGTTCACATTCACAACTGCACACACCACTGTACACATTCACCACACTCACTGCACCCACAATTCCACTATTCACAATCACTCCCACTACTGCTTCCACCATGGATTTTATGGACATATCACCCTCCACTGCACCTCTCCCTCCCCCCATACCACCACAATCTCCCATTCCCCCACCACCCACTTCACCATTTTCCAGCACCGCATTCACACTTCCCTTCCCCTTTCCCTTCCCCTCTGCACATAACACCCTCCCTGCATCCACCCCCATTAATAATGTATTTAATAATATGTATCAGTGCATGTCTCAGTTACAACAACACTATCAGCACCTCGATGCTCAGCATACAAGTTTATTCAGGAGTCATGAAGCATTACAAGGAAGATTTATTGACTTAGAGAAAGAAAAGCATCAATTACAACAGCAGTTTAGTGCATTGCAAGAACAACATGAGCAACTAGTGGCAAATCCACCGCAGCCAGATGCAGAAGAAAGACAACATATGGATGATTTGCTACACTCACAAATCACAGAGAACCTCAAGCTCCGCCGCAACATGGCTCTATTACGGAAGCATATGTCTGCAGCCCTAGAAGAAAATAGACGGCTTCAGACACAAAACGAAGAGAACTTGGAGTTAGCCATGGACGGTTCCCCACAAGAAATTGACCCGGAGAGATTTAAGGCTATTCCCTCGGACAATATGCAGATCATATTGGAAACCCATGCTGATCTCCTCGAAGCCCATGCAACCTTAGAAAAGGAAAGAGACGAACTACGAAGGCAATTGGCAGCTCAACCAGCACCACCCAAAGAAGTCCCAACCACAGCTGACACAACTGACGAAGTAGCAGCACTCAAAGCACAACTCGAAGAATTACAAAAGAAGGTGCTTGAGTACGAATGCCAACCCTCCCCCTTGGTAGAACCAGAACTTGAAGACCTAGTGCCAATCGAAGTAGAGGAAACCTTTGAGGACCCGTACGTTCCGATGCCAGCACCTGGAGGCAAGCAGACAGCAGAGGGCATGGACACCCTTGAAATAGAGGCTCCGGAATGGATGCAGAAATTGGAAAAGGTGGCCACAACACATGATGATAGGGTGGCAGTCCAGATAGCATCGATGTCACGCTTAGAAGAGGTGGTCATAAAATCGGACTATTTTAGAAACCTCTCTCATCACAGGTGGATCGGCACCTCCGACGACTTGTATGTTCCATTTTGCGTCTTAATGGCGGACTATAATGCTGAAATCAAGCACCACACCTCACGGGAACCAACCTCTGCCACACAGTTTGCACCAGACGATATCCCAGAAAGTGCCAAGCAAGGAAATATTCACCAACCAACTTGGAGAATTCGACTGCTTGAAACCTACCCGGAAATGAATCGCACATGGAATAACATGCCCCTGTATATCAAGTACAATCCCTGCTACTGTCCTGTTTTCCGAAGAAGGTCATGGCCGGAATACACAAAGATGGTACTGACAACCAAAGGCTGCGAGAAGTGGCTCAACTATGTCTACTTGGCGCCACCTAAAGGTCAACCTACCGTCGGGTATATGATATCAACAATTCGGCATTGGGGTGTCAGGTTCAAAAACGTACCAGATGTCATGACACAGATGTGTCTTAAAATTTTTGAACTCATGATAGTCACCTTCCGGACCTTCAAGAATGTTAAGGAACCTCACCTCTCTGCGCTCGGATTTAATGAAGGCAATCAGGATTTAGTTTATGACATGAGCACAACGCCCTCTATTAATGTTGTTTATGCATGGCATGCTCGCATAAAGTACCTACCGGCCTGCTTCAAACAAACATTTGAAGAGATGTTTGTCACCGGGTTCTGGGAATATCACTCAGAGATCTTCATTCCCAGGCCCTCACATTTATTACAATTGTTTGCAGTGGAACAAGCTCTCCACTCAGAAAAGTTACGAATGCCACATCCAGAGGTTCCGGGGCCGGTAGATTGGGATGCCCTACTCACAGACTTGGCCAAAGGATTGCGGATTGCCGAACATCACTTAGCGCAAGATGTTGTCGAATACTACATCCAACGACCCTCCCAACAAGGGTCTGTCAGGGACGACAGACGCGAGAGAGGGGGGAGTGTTAGCAACAGACAAGGGAGTCAACGATGATCTGGCAAGTAGGCCAATAATTTTCTTCATGGAGAAGCAAGCATGAGCATTCACGCAGATCTAGCACTAAGGCAACCTTTAATTTTTCAAACCCTTACACCAATTAAAAGTGATTCTCATCACTAACAACCCTTGTAAATACCATGTTCACCTTTTTGTGGCTCCATTTTGTGCAAGCCGAGGAGTCCTCGAGCTTGAGGAGCCTTAGAAGTACCTACATATCGATTTTCGTATTTTTTAGACTCCGTTTAAGCCCTCAAATAAGCCCTGGAACCTAATTTTTAACTAGGCCGGACACTAGGTCTGGACAGGGCCAAAGCTAGTCAAAAACTATAAAAGGAGCTAGAGAGCTCATTTTGGAGATTAGATTGTAATTGAAACAAACTTGTAAGGGCTCTTTGAAAGTAATCTAAGAACTCCATTGCTTCTCACTCTTTGTCTTGCTGTGTGTGTGTGCGTGTGTGTATGTGTGTGCATGTTGGTGTGCTTCTCACTCACGCACTTGTGCCTCCACTTGCTCGAGGTCTTCATACCACCCTCACATCTTCCCGGATTGACATTAAAGGAGGTGCTACTCATCACTGAGCTACACCACTCCTCTTATCCTGTCATGGGAGTTGGTAAGATCATTTTGACTAATGTTGATGGTAGTTCTTTTACATTGTCAGATGCTTTATTTGTGCAAGGGATCAATAAAAATCTCTTATTAGTTTCAATATTAGCCAAGATCCGCTTGGTTGTGAAATTTGTTGATGACATATGTACAGTTCATGATCTATCAAATGGAAATATCATTATTGCTTTTGGTATTTTATGTCGTGGGTTGTATAAGCTTGTAGGCTATGAAAATTTGTGAATGATTTAACTTGTAAAGTACATGATTCTCAGGCTATGTCAGATGCAAAGCTTTGGCATGCATGCTTTTGTCATCTGAATCTTGCTAGTTTTCTACACCTACAAAAATCTAAAATGGTGTCCTCTCTGCCCACACTTGAGGTACCCTCCATTCTAATCGAGGGAGGCAATTTATGTCTTTTGATTTTTATGCATTTCTAGCTGAACATGCTATAAAACATTAGTGTATAGTGCCCATTACACCTCAATAGAATGGGGTTGTTGAAAGGAAGAACAGGTCACTCATGGAGATGGCGAGGTGTATGGTCAAGAATCAGGCTTTACCACATATTTTCTGGCTTGAGGCTCTTATGTGTGCAACATATGTACTTAACAGGTATCCCACTAAATCATTGTAGTCTATCACTCCATATGAGGCTTGGCATGGTCGCAAGCCATCTGTTGCTCATCTCTGTGTCTTTAGTTGTCTGGAATATGCATTAGTGCCTGAATAAGAACACAGGAAATTGGATGATAAAGTAGTGAAATGCATTTTTGTTAGGTAAAATTCCAAAAGCAAATGCTATCATTTGTATCATCCACATACCAAATGCATTTTGGTTAGCCATGATGTTCTTTTTAAGGAAGATGCAATTCAGACATTACTTTCATGTACTAAGGAGACATCAATTAGCTCCAAAGATGTGTATGACACTTTTCTGCCTCTTTTCGTAGGTAGATAGTCTAGTGCTAGTTCAAATGAGGCAATTTCTCAACCTTTACAAGTTGCATGTGATGATGTTGATCATTCTATTTCTGATGCAGATTGACATGAAGCACTTCTTGATGAGAGAAATAATATAGAGAAGGCAAAGACTATGCCTAAATGGCTCGTGCAAAATTTGCGAAATAGCAAATTAGATGCACCTTTGTCATATCGTACTTGTTCAAGCTCTCATAGTTCTTCTTTTACATCAGATTTCTATGCTATGGCTGCCTCTAGTCTTTGTGACGAGAATGAGCTATTTTGTTTGATGACACACAAAGTTCAAAAAATTGGATGGTTGCTATGCAATTAGAATATGATGGTATTATGAAAAATGGTACTTGGTCTTTATCTGACTTGCCTCTTGGAAAGAAGGCTATTGGCACTAAGTCGGTATACAAGTTGAAGTGTAAGCCTGATGGAACAGCTGACAAGTATAAGGCTAGGCTTGTTGCAAAAGGTTATGCTCATGAAAGAGGCATTTTTTTTATGACACCTTTGCTCCTACATGTCGAATGACTACCATTCATAGCATCTTTGAACTTGCAACTCATCGTGGTTGGAATGTACATCATTTGAACATTTAACCTACATTTCTAAATGGCGATTTGCATGAAGAAGTGTATTTTTTTAAGCCTCATGGTTTTGTGTAGAAAGGGCATAAAAACTAGTTCAACCTAAGTTCGAAAACTAATGAGTATAGCATGGACAGACCTATTACTAGTACCAAGACAACCTACCTAGAAGTACCAAAAGGACCCTATAAAATGTAGTTAGAATACATTGGAACCAACGGTTTAGGTGCTTGCATCTATGAGGATGGTTTTAGGAGATTAGCCATCAAGTTGAGAAATCCTAAGCCACTACATGGCATAGATCACCTAGTGGTAGTTTGAATACGAATCTTATATAGATAAGCAAGGCACTATGAACATTGTTACTAGTTATCCTAATAGACTTGATGGCTTTGGGATTATTCTATTCAAGTGTGAAGTTAGAGATTCATAGTAAGAGCATCAGGTGGAGGTATCAAATACTCATATAATAAAATCAATGCTAACTAGGATGCCACAACCAAGATACCTCAAGAGAATGTGATCATGGATCTCTATGTGAATGAAGCCATAAAGGAAGCTTTTTGGAAATTTAGGGAAAACAAACCTTACAGCAAGAACAAGTTTCTTGCATATTAGTTCAAGGACCAAGAAAACCCGGGAAAAGAAATCTATTTGAGTCATGATTTTAAAAGTATGTACATAATCTCAGACTATAGTAAACAAACCCATCTTCGATGGGGCCAAAATGTATTATCTCTAGATAAACCTTTGGCTTCACACAAACAAACTAGTGCAAGACATGCTAACGCCTAAAGTGCTCAAAGAGAGAAGTCAAGAAAGGCCCTGAAAGTGAGATTTACACATAACCTAGGAAGGGCTAGATCAGAAGAGTGATCAAGTAGACCAGATGCATAGGTTACACAAAGAAGATGATGATTTCCCTCTACCAAGGCAAAGGGAACATTTGAGAATATTGAGACCTTGGCATGTAGTTAAAACCATGAACAATTATTTTGATGTCACAAGAGAACTTTGTGACCATGTGACCAAATTTGAGCAAGCATTGAGAGCAGAACAAGTAGAGGATTTGTTTACTCAATGCAAGGAATTTGCGTTAACCGTAAAGGTTAAAAACCCAGCATGGTTTTAGCCATTGCATCAAGGAAACTACAGAGAAATCTCAGACTTGATAGAAGTGTTACCCTTAGTGTCCATGTGAAAGGTCAAATGGCCACCGGACACTTCTTTGTATATGTTCTTTAATAAAACATATAGTGGCCTAGTCAGTTACAGACTGTAAGTTTGACCGCATTTGTAAGACCTAAGAAGTCTATCTTTGTGCTCCTTGTGTACTGTGTTTTCTGTGTATTCTACAACCTCTCTGCGGAGTAATGCGTGTAGCCTTAGGAGCTCGGTTTTCTACTCTGAGCATATCTTCGTGGAGCTCACCTGAAGGAGAGCACACTGTAGTGCATCGCCATCGAAATACTTCACTAGTATCAAAGCAGTTCGAGGCAAAAGCTTTGTTTCTTTTGTGCGAGCGAAGCGACCACCCCCCCCAAGGCTTTCTCCAAGGTTTACGACTAAGGCGGCGACCAAGGCATAGAACTTGGCATACCTTGTCATCCGAGTCACCGAAGTCACCGTTGGCACCATTGGCTACACACAAAGGAGGACCTCAACGATCAAGGAATATAGAGGTTCATGGTACTTCCCGGGAGGTCACCCATCCGAGTATTGTTCCCCCCTAGAGCTCCCTTAACCGTGGCAATCTCTTGCCACTAAGCTACACTCTTGTGGTATCTGAAGAAGGGGAAAGACTAAGGTTGACATTACCTTGAACAATTTTTGGTCCCTCAAAGCTTCATTCTTTGCTTTCAAAGCCTATTTTTGAAACCTTTTTGGGGTGTCTTTTGGAGCCATTTTGGAGTACTTTCGGACATAGTTCTCTTCACACAGGTCCAAGAACATCAAGAAGAGTGTTCTTTGTACTTCTCAGACAATAAATATCAACCTTTGGGGCTGTATTTTCAGCCACACTCATAAAACTACAGGTTTCTTGAGAGGTTTTCAGTTTTGGTGGGAGCAGCCGCTGCAAATTTATGCAGGATTTTTAAACCTAAAACATCAGAGTTGACAGACACTTGCAGGTGTTATTGGCTAGTTTTTGGGTTGTGTATTCAGCCTTTTAGTGTCATTTTACTGAGCACATACACACCATGTACGCTTCTATGGATACCGCTTATGTACGTCCATGTGGTCATTGATATAGCGGTTACGTTCTTTGCATAAAGCCTTTTACGTTTGATAAAGAGGGTCGTGGTGAGGTTTTCTTAACTGGGAGACACCCAGATGTTGGGCTCTCTTCGGTGATGTAGGTGGAAGACTTACCCAGCCTCGCCATAGGAGATGTATGATAGTTGTTCATAGGTGCTCGATAAGCCTAGTTGGCTTCTATTGGGTAACTGATTATATGTAGTGGAGTCAGTGATTCACTATGCAGGTAGACATGTCAGTACTTGCAGTTTTATGATACTTTGACACTGGTCATATACTAATTTTTTAGAGGACACTCTGGCAAAATTTTTCTAGATTTCTGGTTTAGTCAACTATACAGTGGTCGATTTACTCCTTGATACACTTATTTGTTGGTGTTTGGACTCTTCTAGCTCCATTATCATTCTATTCAGTTCTCTACCATCATGGCATCAGAGGTCTCAGGCACATTCGGTGGATCAGGGTCTAGTGCTAGAGTTCTGAGGAGGAGCTATAACTTGCTGGGCAAAGACCATTTTGAGATCCGAAAATTTGATGGCACAAACTTTGCTCTATGGAAGAATCATATTATAGATGTGTTGATTCAAAGGAGGCAATGGAAGCCAGTAAATGGGATTTCAAAGAAGCCTGCTGACATGGATGAAGATGATTGGGATGAGTTAGATGAAATAGCCAGGTCTACCATTCGTTTGTACCTGGCAGATAATGTTTACCTTACAATATTAGACTGTGAAAGTGCAGAGGAGCTTTGGAAGAAGTTATGCAATACATATGCAAAAGAGACGACATCAAATAAAGTGTATCTGATGAGAAAATTATATGACCTTCGTATGAAGGACACAGATAGTGTTTCTGCTCATCTAAATGATTTTGATCATATATTCTCCCAGTTACAGGATCAGAAAATGGATATGGATAATGAAATGAAAGCAGTATTGTTGTTATGCACCCTGCCATCATCATGGGATATGTTTTGCATAGTTGTTAGCAACAGTGCACCTGGTGGTAAACTCGTCTATGATGACATATGTGGAGCACTCTTGAGTGAGGAGATTCATAGACAATCTATGGTTGGCACTCATAGTGGAGATGCATATAATGTTCGTGATTCTTACCAAGAAAAGAATCAGCAACGTGGCAGGAGCAAGAACAAGGAAAAGAATGGTCAGCGGAATAAGAGTAGAAGTAAATCAAGGAAGAGAGATATCAAATGCCATTATTGTCATAAGAAAGCATACATGAAGAAATATTGTTATGCATTAAAGAATGCTAAAGGTAAAGGACAGAATGTTGATGGGCGTGTTAAACAGTTATCTGCACCATCTACTTCGACTGTGAAGATCGAAGAAGTTAATGCTATTTCTATTGATGTGTTGACACTTGATAGTACTCTGCCATATGAGGCACTTATGGCTGATTCTCTTTCCCACACCTGGCTGCTAGATTCTGGTGCTTCTTTCCATGTGACACCACATAGAGAATGGTTCTCTAATTATGCAGCAAAGTCTCTTGGTACCGTGAGACTTGGTGACTCTTACCAATGTGATGTTGTGGGGATTGGAGATGTGGTTGTGCAGCTCATTGATGGTTCAAAATTTACTATGCATAATGTACGCCATGTACCTCAGTTATCACGCAGTTTGATGTCAGTTGGTCAACTTGATGACCTTGGTTACAAGGTGTTCTTCTATGCTCAGTCCTTTTGTATATCAAAGGGCAATATGGTTATTGCAAAAGGAAGCAAAGTTGGCTCACTTTATCCTTTATTTGTATCACAAAAAGAACACTTGTTAGCTCTTACTAAACAGCTTATGGCTTGTATTTGGCATGGTTGTTTGGGCCATATATCTCGTAGTGGAATGGAAAATCTTTCTCGTTCTGGCTACGTACCTGTGTTATCTTTCTCTGATTTTTCATTTTGTGAGCATTGTCAATATGGAAAGCAAACCAGAAATGTGCATAGAACACACATTGACTCGTCAATTCAGCCTTTAGATCTCGTTCATACACATGTGTGTGGTCCTATGCCCACTAGGTCCTTAGGTGGTTCTCTTTACTTTGTCACTTTCATAGATGATGCTACTAGAAAAGTCTCGGTATATCCTATCAAATCAAAGGATGATGTATTCCCTACTTTCAGAAAATGGCTTGCTTCAGTTGAGACTGAAAAAGGAACTAAGCTTAAGGCTTTACGTTCAGATAATGGGGGTGAGTATACCTTACATGAATTCAGCTTTTCCTGTCAGTCTAGAGGGATTCGTAGAGAGTTTACAGCTCCTTATACCCCAGTACAGAATGGTGTAGCTAAGAGGATGAATAGAACTTTTCAAGATAGAGTAAGCTCTATGTTGCATCATGCAAACCTCTCACAAGGTTTTGCGCAGAAGCAGTATTGACTGTTGTTCATGTGATTAACCTTTCACCTAGTACTCCCAAAGGTCTGAAATTGGCATAAGAGTTATGGACAGGGAAACCACCATATTATGATCATCTTCGAGTTTTTGGGTGTGAAGCATATGTTCATATACCCGAGAATCTTAGACAAAAGTTGGACCATAAGTCAAAGAAATGCATTTTTCTTGGATATGGTCGAGAAGGACAATTTGGATATCGCTTCTGGGATCCTCAAACACGGTCAGTGATCAGAAGTAGTGATGTCATTTTTAATGAGTCTAAGATGCATAAACAACCCATTAAGGAGGTTGAAGTGAGAAGAGTGGTGTTTGAGGATACTAGTCCTCCGGTTAGCATGCATAAAAATGTTGCACATAGGGAAAGAGAATGTCCATTCAGATCAGTCTGCACATGTTCCTGTTCAGCAACCATTGAGACGTTCTGCACGTGTCTCACATCCACTTGATAGATATGTTCGAGGTTTAGATTTTGTTATGCTAACAGATGCCGGTGAGCCTTCTTGCTACAAAGAGGCTATGCACACAGAGGATCATGTCAAGTGGGAGCGTGCCCTGAAGAGTGAGTTAGATTCTATTCACAAGAATGGTACTTGGGACTTAGTACCTTTGCCAAAGGGAAGGAAAGCTTTACTATGTAAATGGGTATATAAGCTGAAATTCACATCAAATAGTGCTTCTCCAAAATATAAAGCACGACTTGTTGCAAAGGGTTTTAAGCAACAACATGGTGTTGATTTTGAGGAAATCTTCTCTCTAGTGGTCAAGATGACTACTTTGCGCATGTTGCTTGGATTCGTTGCAATGGAGAACTTAGATCTAGTCCAAATGGATGTGAGAATAGCTTTCTTGCATGGAGATCTTACAGATGAGATCTATATGGAACAACCAGAGGGTTATGTAGTTCCTGGTAAGGAAAGTCTAGTTTGTAAGCTCAAGAAGAGCTTGTATAAACTTAAACAGTATCCTAGACAATGGTACCAAATGTTTGATGCTTTTATGAAGTCCCATGGCTATTCTCAGAGCAATGAGGATCATTGTCTCTACACAAAAAGATGCTCTGATGGCACCTTGATATGCTTGACTTATGTCAATGATATGTTGATTGCTGGGAAGTCCTCTTATGATTTGTCAATTCTCAAAAAGAAGTTGAGTCAGACATTTGATATGAAGGATTTGGGGGATGCCAAACATATTCTTGCCATGCGCATTACTCGTGACAGGAGTAAAAGATGCATATCCTTGTCTCAAAGTGAGTACATATCCAAAGTACTTCACCGATTCAATATGCACGGTGGAAAGGCATTGAGTACACATTTACCCACATATGTGAGATTGAGCAAGGATGACTGCCCCAAATCAGATGAGGAAAAGGAATTCATGACCAAAATTCCCTATTAGTCTGTTGTTGGTAGTCTCATGTATGCTATGGTAGCTACGAGACCAGACATTGCATTTGTAGTGGGAGTTGTGAGCAGATATATGTTTAATCTTGGCAAGAAACATAGGGAAGCGGTCAAGATGATTTTGAGAGATCTGAGTGGCACTAAAGACAAGTGTCTATGCTTAGGTAGAGGGAAATCCTCCATTTTTGGTTACACAGATTCTGACTATTCTGGTTGTGTAGACAATCATAAGTCTACATCAGGGTAAATTTAACATTTTTTTGGAGGTGCTATCTCTTGGAGATCTCATCTTCAAGAATGTACAGCTGTTTCCACCACAGAAGCAAAGTATTTGTAGCAAGTGAGGCATGTAAGGAAGCAATGTGGCTTTCTTGTCTTGCTTGTGATATGGGTTTACCTCAGCATGTACCTCGCTTGCTCAGTGATAGTTAAAATGCCATTGCTTTGGCTAAGAATCCGGTCTATCATGCAAAGACCAAGCATATTGAGGTGAGGTATCACTTCATTAGAGATTGCTTAGCCACTGAGAGCATTATTCTTGAGAAGGTTCACACTTGAGATAATGCTACAGATGCTTTGACTAAAGCTCTACCACAGGATAGCTTTTGACACTGTTGTCACTTGATGGGGGTTACTTGATTCTTGATCTTTCGCAGTCACTTGTATACTGTGTAACATGCCCATCAAGTGGGAGGTATAGTTTGTATATTACACTCAGGTACTCTTTATCATTCTTTATTTTTCTCCCATAGTTACTTTGGCCGTATTGGCCTTTAGTGGGAGATTGTTACCGTTAGTGTCCATGTGAAAGGCCAAATGGCCACCGGACACTTCTAAAATCAGCACCATACCTAAAAGCAAATGGAAAAGTTGAGAGTATGAATAAAACCTTATGGAATGTAGTGACTAATCTAGTGTATAATAAACGATCTGATTAGGACAAATAGTTACATCATGAGGTTTGACTGTATTGATTGACATATATAATAGTACCCACTACAACCAACTTTCAAATGCTCTTTGGCCAAAATGTCATACTACCCTTAGACTTCTTGATACCTACTTTGAAAGTAGCAAAAATGCATCAATGGAATGACCATGAACTATCCTCTAGAATACTTGATTTAGAGCACTTAGGGGAGACAAGATTGAGATCAACCATAGGAATATATGCAACCAAGAAGAGACAAAATCTTACTTTGATGCACATGTGAAGTACAAAGGCTTAAAATTTGGCAATTTAGTATTGGTATATACACTCAAAGAACACATAAGTTAGAAAATGGCAACCATAGAAGGAAAAATGATCTCCAAATGCATTAGTGGCTTTAGAATGAAACTCTATCGAGAACCTCTCATAGAAGAGACGCTTACACAATTGAATCAAGCTAGGAAGCACATAGAAGAAGGACAAAGAATGAGAGAAGATACATAGGTCAAGGCCCTAGAACGTATTAAATGCATGAACTTGAGAGGACAAGGCATACTATCAAACCTAGATGCCCAAAGATATCATATGGCTATGTGTCAAACAAAAATATGATCTAATCCTAGCATTATAGATCAAAGACCATTCAACTAAGTTGAGTAAGGACATGACATTGCAATCAAGATTATGAGAGCTTGATTGACTCTGGTGCAAGTTTAAGTTCCATTAGACAATCTGTCTAAAAATGGGCTTAAAGGTAAAGCCATTAGAGGCATATCTTGTAGGCTTTGGAGGTGTAGAAAGTCCATGCTTAGAGAAATTGAAGTGCCAATTACTATACAAGAGGTCGCCTAGTAATCAAGCTCTTAGTGTGCCATGATGATGATCTAACTAAATCTTTAATCTTGGGATAGGATTGGATTTATTGCATGTAGTTGATCGCAACCTCAAGAAAGAGTTTTGAAGGTTCGGATCCACAAACAGTGCCTTACTATTGAACTCGAAGGTCAACACCCTTCTTGTTCCTAGTCCACACATGCCCTATGTGACCCTAGGATCTTATAACAATGTGATTCCAACTCACCTGGGAACACAAGGCATGTGTTGGAGCACTCTCCTTTTGAAAAGAATGTATCCCTATCACGATGGACCAATCAATCACCTCTTGCCAGAAGAAATCGCAAGAAGTAAAGCAACACAAAAATGTTGATCAAGCAACAAATTTCTAGGGATGTAAGGCAACAACCCACAAAACAAAGCAGATTTGGGTCAAGAAAGGAGAAGGACCAACTCTTAGTTCTCCATCAATAGCACGATGAAAAGCTTGGCCACCGATCAAAGAAGGTCTCGAGAACCAACCAATAATTAATTATATTTGGGTGCCCAATGAGCTTTTGAAACCACAACCTAACGCTTCTCACGTTTGGGTGCCAAAAATCTAGCTTACAAGCTAGATCCCAATTTCAACATTCCACTATGTTAGAGAAACCTAGATTTAAGCCGTTTGCTCAAACCTCATGTAAACCTGTGCACCCCAAATTACAATCACCATGTCCTTCTTCCCCTTGAATTGTATACGAATGGATCCTTAAGCAAATATACCCTCAGTCTCTTCACTGTGTAATATATCATCCATAGGCCATAACATGAATTCACTTTCCAAGTAATCATCATCCATTCCTCTTAAATCAAAATCAAATGTGTAAAACACCATCTAATTCCACATGAAAACCATCGATGCACAAAAAAATTTTTAACAATAACTTCAATAAATTGTATAATAATCCTAGATAAGCTTCCCATAGACAAGATGCACCATGCTAAGATCATGCACTTCCCAAGTATGCATCTAGAGAATAGATGCATGTTGAGACCAATTGCAAGTTTCACTTGTAGGAGCTAAAAAGGTAATTCATGTTAGTACTCAAAAGGACTGTGGTCTCACCATACTCAGATCTAGTGTCTTCGGCCATATTAACATTCATTTTTTCTTATTTTGGTAGTGTTACTAGCATTTGCAAGCCAATTCAATGATAGTAATTGGACTGAGTTCTATGCCACTTGACTATAGATCCATCCCCATCGAGGAGTGCCCATTCCTCCTGCCACAATAATTCATGCAAGATTCCCATCGGGATCCTCCCATGAACCGCATAGGTAGAGTCCATGCAAAGTCACATTCGTTCAAGGGCTTGGTGGGATCCATAGCAAAAACAAATTACATATGGGAAGCCAAGCTCAAATTCGATCGTAGATGGTAAAGGTTTCAATTCTTCTCACAAGAATTTGAGCCTTATAGAAGTCTGATGAATTACACCCAATTTGGGAAAAATCTCATTTAGATGAATATTTTGCAGCCCCCTATCAAAGCCAAACTTATATAGGTGTTGTTTTCTGATCCACACACTACATGTAGTAGTGGACAGGATGTCATGGGTAGCTTTGTACTTCCATCTGTTCTCATGGAACATTCCTTGAAGAAGTTTCGAATTACTCACAAGTTAGTTAGAGAAGCACTAAATATATTCAGAACCCACATTCTTTTCCACAAGGAAGCACTTATTCCTGAGGAAATGAAGAAGGGAAAAGTTGTGAAACTTTTAGAGATGTCTGCAATCACACCCAAGCTTTCCACCACCCTTCGCATGCACATGGACCAATTCACCTTCCCAACAAAGGATAGATTCTTGAAACCTCACAAAAATATTTTGTTCACTTTATGTCTAGCTCATAATGCATCACTTAATATTGATTTGCCCACTAAATCATGGACCAATTGTATGCCACAAATGTAAGGTGGCCAAGGAAGTAGGTGTTTAATGGTTGTTGTTCCATTGCTCATATTGTTTACATGTGCCTAACATATGATATAACCATTGAGAGAGCACTCACCAAGGGACAATTACAAATTTTTAAGGAAGGAAAACGCTCCTCCTCCCACCAAATGATGAGAAAAGAGAGGCACCAAATGATGAGAAAAGAGAGGCATCACCCACCCCTCTACTATCACCATCAGGACCAACTCTAGTGATTCCCCCATTATCCATTCAATTGCCTCACCCAATTGCCACTATCACACAAGAGCAGAGAGTACAAGAGCAAGTGGTTGTAGAATTTGATATCATGTAGAATAAATTGTAGAATTTGATATCATGTAGTCTAAACCACTACTATAGAAGGCTTGTATTCCCAATTAGCCACACAAAAATTGAGGAAGAATCCTCGACCTCCTGATTGAACCGCTGATAGATTTTCAATTTTCACATAAGCAATTTGTTTCTCAAGAGCATGAATGTCTAAGTTATCAGGGATCGCAAACTGATACAGAAGAAGAACACAAACATGAAGAGGGGGAGCAAAGCATGGATGAGGAAGAGGATGAAGAAGAAGAAGATGAAGAAGAAGAACGAGTAGCTGAGAATTTGACTTACCTAAAATCTTTGGAGATGGCTATATAACAGAATGGAAGGGGTCCAAGACAAAAATCAATTGAATGCAGAACAAGTCACGCTCTTTTGCAACAAATAGTGGGTTTTATGAAGACTTTATCAAAACAATGCATATACATATAGAAGTAACTAAGGTTATCGATGTTGTCCACTTTTAAATAAAGCAACTACTAGTCGGTATGACCTACACTGCCTCTACCAACAAATGCCTATTGGCTCCACCATTCAAGTGCCAATACACCCTAATAATTCATGATGTTATGTTCTATAGATCAATACACCACCTCCTATCCCACCAATAGATATTGCCGCATTTGCCACCCCACACTCTCCACCTAGCGAGCACCCAGAAGGCTTTCTCTCTAATTTTGAAAACACCTTCATGCCAAACCACACTAATGGTGACTACCACCTCCTTGCCTATTACCCCTCTACAACCATTAGTTCCACTTATGATCACCCCTCCTCCACTACCTATTCAAAATCCAACTCTAATGTTTTCATCATCTTCAACAACAATCAACACCATGGTTAGGCCATGGCTTTCACTCTTCACATCCCTCCTAGGCATTAGACCTAGTCCATTTGTATCGATCTCCCAACCTATACAAACTACAACACCATTTTTCCCATGCATCCCACACCTGCAAATTCCATTGTTCAATATCTAAAACAATTGAACCTATGGATGTCTCCCTACTTTAACGGCTCCCCTGTCCCCTCTCTCCACTTAAACTCCACCCGTCTCCCCCATCCTCCCATGCAACAACTTCACCACATTCTTATTTCCCTCAACCCCTCTATATTTCCACACCGATCCCCTACATTTTTACATATAAACCCTTTATTTTCCACATTAGGCATAGAAAATGAGTTCCCTCATGCAAATACAACTTAAAGTTCTCATGGTCAAAAATGCATCCCTCAATGTGAGATAAACCACACTCAAGGATGCTCATATTATGGGTGAAACGTGCAAGATTACGAACACTGTGTGCTAGAGAGATGACTCTCCTCCCAACCAAATGCCTCTATATATAGCTCTCTCCAGGGGACTGCCTTCTTGGGCAGGTGGATACTAGCCAGCCATGTAACTGCATGTGCATCAAGTGCCCTAGTTAACTCGAGTTAACTCAAGTGGATGCTTCTAGAAGGCTCTAGATCTCTTTGGGCAAAATACTCTCCCCATGTCCCCCATGGAGATTGAACCCAAGACCTCCTCCTTCACATCCTTGAGACTTAACCACTAAGATAAGTGGATCACTTGTTCACAAGAGCACAAGACCTCCTAGTAAATATAAACTCAATATCTTTGGTCATACGCACTAGTGACCAAACGGTGTCCAATTTCAGATCTGTCTGAACTGACCTGATCCTTGGATCATAGACTTACTTTATTACATTTTCCCCCCCTTGGAAAAATATTTTTGTCCTCGAAAATAGAGCTATATATCTATTGTAGGCAACCCCCGAGCCTCATGTTCTAAAACTGGAAGAACATGGTCATGTTCTAGAACAGAACGAACATGTCTCATCTTTGTGGTGGCATCCCTGCCCAAATGATTCAAAACACTGGCTCATTTTGCACTTTGATGAACTGAACAAAGTAAAAATGAGTGAAACAATAATAAGGGTGGATCTAAAAACATCGTTGGCCGATTCATAGTTTCTCGATGTGCGATCTAGGCACAAACAGGTGAACTGGGTGGATTCAACTTACTAGTCCATTTATGGGCATGACTAGTGCATGGACTTAGTAATTAAGGTGGGATTTGTATCCCTTGTAAGAATTTGAGAACTCTTGATTCACTTGAATTTGTTTTGGAGAACTTCAAATTTGGTTGTCCTAAACATCTAACTTAGATGTTTGTACAATGGTTTACTTTGATCCAACAGTTACTTGATTTTTTCACCTGACTAGAGGACTACTTTGTCCTAATGAGTTTAAAAATCATATGTAAAGTGTAAGAGAAAGTTACCATTTTCTTTGGGTCAACCATACTATAACTTTCCCAATACAAATTCGCGATGAAATTTGTCCAACTTAGGACACTTTTCTCAAAGAATAGTTTTTTAGACCAATGAGAAGAGGGTGGTGGCCATAGTCTAGTCCTTTAATCACATAGGCTAGGCATAGGCTTCCCTTGTTTTGGTGTGGTCAAAGAGGAAAAACCCACCAAAAAACTATGGTTTTGTTGTGTGAATGGTTTTGAAAGTCTTAAAATTCAATTGGATCCCTTGGACTAACTCAATGATATAAAGGTTGAGGTAGAGTGGCAAAATTCAAAGCAACTATGCACATGGGCCCTTGGATTGGCATGATTTTCAATGCTTTAGATCTTCTTCCCCCTCAAAAAGGCACCTTTTGATATCAGCCATTGGATTACAAGTCCCATCGAACAGCTACCAATTGTTTCTTTGTCTTTGAGCACCTTCGAATGGACACCATTGGATCTTCTCATGATCTAATGGATGAGGATAGTAGTCCCAACCGAAAGTGCACCTTTGGACATGGATCCTTGGATGAAATGCAAATCCAACAGCTCCAATTGATTGTGCCATTCATATCAACCCCAAAAACAGAGGATCGTTGGATCTAGGAAGATCTAAGGGTGCATATTCTTGTAGAGAGTGTGAAAAAGGAAATTCGTAGAGAATCTATGAAGATAGATGCATGTCAAACTCTCTCTCTAGTGCTTCAAGCCTTTTAATCTTGTCCATTAAATTGAAGAATCCAACAGCCAAATTAAAGTCCTTCAAATTTGAATAGAATATTTTATTGTACAATACCACTAGTGGTTTTCTAAGGTCCCTTAATCCCTCTGATTAAGATTTTTAATACAATTCCTTACAAGGCCTATGTAGGACTCATTTTTTCCCCTAATGTGGAGTGATGATGAACATGTTCATCTCGTAGGCGATAAGCCTTAAGGTAAAGAGATGCAAGGAAAAATGGATGCAAAGAAAAATGGATGTAGTTTTCAGAGAGAAGGCAATGAAGTTTTGCATCATTAACTCAAAACCCATGCAGAGGTGGTTTGACAGGTATGAGTTTGCTAAGGAGGTGAACACAAAGGAAAGAGCTCAGTTTCGAAAAAATCATTCCATTCTCTTTTTATGTCTTCAGAAAAGTCTTCGACCTCTTCCACCCTTTCCAAAGAGCAACTGGCTAGATACAATCGTTTCACAAGCAAAGGCAACCAATGAAGAAATCTCTAAAGAAGAGAAAGAATTCACGAAGGGATATGATTGAGAGTATTACAAATATAGTGCAGTATGGTCTCATTGACGACACTTTTGGATTGCACGCATCCATGAAAATAGATCTACTTTTGATAGTGGTGTGATGGTGAACTTTCTTCAAAAAAGTAAAGCTCGTACAAGAGACAAAAATTCTCAAGAAGGTTAGCTCGAGTATTGTGGACTAATCCAAGAAACCTTGAAGCTATCATTCAGAAGATTTAACCACTTTCTATTTGATGTGAAATAGTTCAAAAGAGTGATTTTTTTGTAGAGCACAATGAGATCTAACCACTTGAAGCTATCGTTCAGGAGATTTATCCAGTTTCTATTTGATGTGAAATAGTTCAAAAGAGATTTGTGTTGTATTGTGGAGTAATCCAAGAAACCTTGAAGCTATCATTCAGGAGATTTAACCACTTTCTATTTGATGTGAAATAGCTCAAAAGAGTTTTTTATAGTAGAGCACGATGAGAGAGAATCCATTATTTACTCCACATTCCATGACAGAGGAGCAGTTTTTAGAGTTTATATCTCAGGTACCTCCCACTTATATGGCCACTGCATCACAGTACTAGATCGCTTGCGATGGTACTCCCATCGGTGTCACCCCCATTGGTGCTACTCCCATCGATGGCACTCCTTTCATAAGCTTACTCCTATCAAAGATACTCCCTTTCGCAGGACTACTTTCATTGAAGGCACTCTAACTTTATGACTCCACCACGATTGTTTTCTCATCCATCTCCTAGTGGCTCCAATAGTTGATGTATGCACTGGACACCATAGCATGATATAGGTGTTGAACCGTCTCGTCCATCCCATTGGCCTAGGTCATATTTTGGAGGAGCACGTTCTAAAGATGGATCTACAAATGACTCAAGAGGACATGGATGTTGTGAAGGTAGTGCAACATACATTATGTCACCCACTACTACTCCTAAATTGAGTACCTCAGAGGTAGGTATGCTACATAGTATACCATGTACACCTTGAGGTGCTCATGATCATGATGACTCCAAGCTGTATCATATACATGATGGAGCTTCAGTGACGGATGCAATCAAAAGGTCCATATGTCAGCGCATACGACAGTTGTGCTCCATACACTTTGGACACCAAAATTGATAAATTGTCAAATGGAGTGAATATCCAAACTATATGGAACATAGTTCTTGTATGTGTTGATGCATGGCCTTTCTAATTGCATCCATCATTGGAGCTGCATCACATATACGTTATACCTTGGAGTCCTCATGGTCATGAGCACCCAAGGTATACTACATGGTGGTATACTACATGGCATATTTGTATCTGAGATAGTCACTCTAGTAGTAGTGGGTGACAACGTCTATCACATTGCCTCCATAATATCCACCTCCTTCAAAGCCACTCATAGATCAACCTCTAAAACTTGCTTCTTCAAAACCTGACCTAAACCGGTGGGACAAACGAGATGGATCAACACTTCTATCGTGTTGTGGTGTCAACCGTTGGAGCCACTAGGGTCTGGTTGAGAGGATGACCATGGTGGAGTCCTAAATCCAAGAGTATCTACGATGGCGATAGTCGTGCCAAAAGGAGTACCACTGATGGAAGTAGTCTTGCCAAAGAGATTACCGCCGACCAGAGTAGTATTGTCAAAGAGAGTGCCACCGATAAGAGTGACGTCAATGGAAGTGTCACCATGATTGATCCAGTATTGTGACATGAGGGCCATATAAGCGAGACATACCTGAGATATAAACTCTAAAAATTACTCCTCTCTCATGGAATGCAGAACGAATGGTGGATTGTTTCCCATCGTGTTTTGCAATAGAAAACTCTTTTAAACCATTTCATGTCAAACACAAAGTGATCAAACCTCCTGAACAATAGCTTCAAGATATCTTTGATTAATCCACAATACTAGAGCTTATCTTCTTGAGCATTATTTTCTCTTGCACTATATCTATTTTTTTGAAGAAAGTTCATTATCATTCCACTATCAAAACTAGACCTATTTTCATTGATGCATGTGATCTGAAAGTGTTGTCCATGAGACCATAGTGCACCATATTTGTAATACTCCCAATCACATCCTTTTGCAAGTTCCTCCATTTCTTCAGAGATATCCTCACACCTTGCCTTTGCATGTGAAATAGATCTATCTAGCATCTACTCATTGGAAAGATTAGAAGACATGGAAGCCTTTTCAGAATAGGCAAAACATGAATGGAATGATGTTTTTGAAACTACACTCTTTCCTTTGCGTTTATCTCCTTAGCAAGCTCATACTTCTCCAACCAGTTCCGCATGGGCTATGAGTTAATTATGCAAAACTTCATTGCCTTCTCTCTAAAAACTGCATCCATTTTTCTTTGCATCCCTTTATCTTGAACCTCATCACCTATGAGACAAACATCTTCATCATCGCTCCATAAGCGAGACATTTCCGAGTTTGACATGCATAGAAACTCTGTTATGAGTACCAGAGACCCTTGTACCAGCCACCCCTTTGCCATGTTGTTCTCTAGACACACTCTCTGACAAAGAAACCCTTTTGATGTCTTCATGAACCACTGTAAGAAGAACATACATCGACTATGGACACTTCCTACTCTTGCAAATTCATCAACCACATGATCTAGGAAATGAAATTGAATTGTGAGAATACTTGTGGAAAAGTACTTCTCAACCATACAAACAACCTCTATTGCACTCATTTTGGCACTCTATATGCTCTCTACTTATCTCTTTAGAAGAGATCCACCATACCAACGAACTGATTTTATAAATGGTTATTCTTATATCCTCCAAAAGGCAATCTTTCACAGCCACAGGAAGCACAAACTGTAAAAACTTATGCCAATCATGAGAGTTGTGCCCTTGGAAATTGACGTTCTATGTAAAGGTAATCTTTGGACACCTCATGCATCCGATAGGTGTTCAAAACTCTGAAATCACATTCTTCACTTATTAGACTTCTATTTTGTGGAGCGTCCAAGGAGCTCTTGATAGTGACACTATTCCATTCAGCTTAGTAATTGCTCAAAAGTCTTGCATACGACCTTGCTCTTCCAAGTCCTCCCTTTATGATTTTTTTTCCTTCTTTTGAATCAATCTCTTCTAGAGCATCTCTCCCACATTCTTAAAAATATACATTGGATTCATCAAATGATTGATCAATAACTCACTCCAATAAGGAAGGTCATGAAAGATCGATAGTCAATTTATGCGACCGAGTGGTGTTCCTACATCCCACAACTGCTTCCAATTGCTTGCTTTTAATTATCATTGTGCTTGTCCATCAATTTGCCCTTCATGTCCATTAGGTAGATGAATATGATGTCCTTTGTGTATAGTTTTCGAAGTGCTTTGGAGTAGCATGCTTCAAGTCATAGTCTGCATAGGGGACAAACATTGTGACCTGAAATCAATAATAAATAGTCTTGTTTGTGGGCCAACCATGTTTGGATGTTATAGTTGATCAAACATACATGCCATGTGCTTCATGAGAAGCTGTGTAAACATAATGGACTTACTCCATCCATAGTTAGGCCTAGACATATATTTCAAACCTCTCGCAAACTCTTGCTACTTACTATCTATGTATTTCCAAGCATCAGAATCAGCATGCACTCGCATTACATCATCTGTAGATCTTCTCTTTACATGCCATAATATTAACTAAGTTATGGATTTGCATCTAAACATGCTCTTTATTCTTAAAATGATAGGAAAGTGATAAAGAACCTTTGCAGGGACTCCTTCACCTACGAAGTCTTGTTGAAATCTTTTCGCTCCACACTTTGAACATATGTGAAGGTGCTCATATGCATTATGAAATGGAATGCAATCTTTTGGACAAGCATGAATCTTGGTGTAGTCCATCCCTATGGACTGTAAAAGCTTTTTTGCATCTCCATGTATTGGAGGCATATCATTATCATCTCGCAGAAGTTGGTCTTTTAAAAGCTTGCAAGGCATAGGTAATTACAATGATATTAGTAAATAAACTTATTTTGATACAACAATAAGTTTATTTCAAATCCACTTATCTGAACAATTCAGAGATACTACCATCAAACCATCCATGAATGGATTCAACATTGAGCATCAGGAGTGATGCACATAGTATAGATATCTTTGTCTTAGTGTAGAGTGGTAAACAAATTAGTCTTCACATGATCTAGTGTTCTTCATCGACTTTTGATCATGGAAATTATGTCATGTCGATGAAACCCATGACATCTTCTTGACCGTCCTGATCTTCATTCATATCATAAAATATCTCAAGTATTTCTTCCATGTGTTAATTCTGTGTAATACTAATAGTACCTTATCCTTCTACCTCTCTTCGTTTTCTTCTACCCACAAGAGATAGATGGTGCAATGTCATGTTGGTTGACTTGCTCACCAAAGGAAGTATGCGACTAGCAGCATAGGTTATAGTCGATTCACATCAAAGGATCCATATTCTCGAATATGTGCAGTACAAATCTGTCGTTTACAAAAAATATGATATTTGCACTAAGTACAAGGATATATCATTCTCTCCTCCAGATCCAAAGATACAATCTGATACCATGTGGAGATGTTAAGACATTTAATATCCTATAGATATAATTATATATATACTAGTTTTAATCTTAAACTGCTAATTTTTTTGCTTGATTATAAATACTAATTTTCATCATAAAACACTAATTAAAAAATCCTAATTTCTTATATATTTATTTATAAATAGCACATTTAATTATGTATACTAATTTTTTCCCTAGATTTTATATATATTTTACTATATATATTAATATTAACTCTAAAATCTTATTTTTTATATTTAATTATACATATTTATTTTAATTTTAAAATCCTAATTTCTTATCTATTTAATTATAGATTGTATATTAAAATATCAATTCAAAAATACTAATTTCTTATATATCTAATTATACATATCCTATATATTTGTTTTTCTTTTTCTTTATATATATTTGATAATATGTATAAATATTAAATCTAAAATCCTAATTTTGATATATTTAATTATATATATTTATTTTCATTTAAAAACCTTAATTTCTTATATATTTAATTATAGAGCTTCGGGTAACCAAATGTAAACTGATACCATAGGCACTTTTACAGAGAAAGAAGCGAGAAAGGTGAGCCGTGGCGAGATTTAGCGCCATTCACTAGACTCTGTGGTTAATGGTATATGCAAATCGATAGTTCCCGTCTGAAAAAAAATCAATGAGATAGCTAAGAGCATGAAGACAGATCCAGGCGGGGTATGTGAGAGAAACCAATGTGCCGCTCGTATTTTTCTTTCTATAGAAACCCATACCCCTATAGTAATAGGAGAGTCAAGGATAGGTCCCCCGCTTTCTCGCCCGTAGAAGGGCTTTAGTCAATAAAGGGTACCCGGTCCCTTCCCAAAGAACCGTACGTGATACTCCTGCATCATACGGCTCCGTCTCGAGATAGCTGAGTTAGAAGCTAAAGTCATTCATTCTTTCACGATATATATTCTAATTTGTTTCTTAAATTTTATATATTTCTAATTATATATATTAATATTAAACCTAAAATCTTATTCTTTATCTAATTAGTTATATATATTTACTTTAATTCAAAAATCCTCATTTATTATCTATTTAATTATACATAGTAAGTTTGCATATATATTCAAATTTTTCTCCTAATTTTTATATATATTTGATTATATATAGAGATATTAAATCTAAAATCCTATTTTTAATTTATTTGGTTATATATATTTGTTCTAATTCAAAAATCCTATTTCTTTTAATATTTATTTATGTATACTAATATTTATCATAAAATATTAGTTATTTACATATCTAGTTATATATACTAATTTTAATCTTAAAATCTTAATTTCTAAAATATTTAATTATACAAAGCATATTTGATTATATATACTAATTTTTTTCTAAGTTTTATATAAATTTGACTATATATATATTAATATTAAACCTAAAATCCTATTTTCTATATATTTGATTAAATATATCTATTTAAATTCAAAAATGCTAATTTTTTATATGTTTAATTATACATAATACATTTGATTATATATTCTAATTTGTCTTAAGTTTTATATATATTTGATTATATATATTAATATTAAATCTCAAATCCTATTTTCTTTATATTTAAATATATATATATATTTTTTTTTTTATTTTAATTCAAAAAACTTAATTTCTTATATATTTAATTATACATAGTATATTTGCTTATATAATCTAACTTTTTTCTAAACTTTTATTTTATTATATACAATAATATTAAAATTAAAGTCATATTTTTATATATTTAATTATTATTTTTTTTTAATTCAAAGATCGTAACTCTTTTCATATTTATTTATGTACACTAATATTTATCCTAGAATCCTAGTTCTCTACATGCATACATACATACATACATACATACATACATACATACATACATACATACATATATATATATATATATATTAAAATGCTAATATGTTACATATTTATTTATAGAGAATATATTCTATTATATATCTTAAATGTTTCCTAATTTAAATATATGTTTAACTATATATATATTAATATTAAAGCTAAAAACCTATATCTTATATATTAAATTATATATACTTATTTTAATTCAAAATCCTAAATTGCTTATACATTTAATTATACATAGTATATATGATTATATATTCTAATTTTGTTTCTAATTCTTATATATATTTTATTATATATATTCATATTAAATCAAAAATCCTATTTGTTTATATTTAGTTATATATAGTTATTTTAATTCAAACATCCTAATTTCTTATATATTTAATCATGGATAGTACATTTGATTATATATTTTAATTTTTCCTAATTTAAATTTTATTATATATACTAATATTAAACCTAAAATCTTGTTGTTTATATACTTAATTATATGTATTTATTTTATTTCAAATTTCTTAGCTGTTTTCATATTTAGTTATGTATACTAATATTTATCATAGAATCATAGTTCATACATATCTAATTATATATAATAATTATCTTAAAATCCTAATTTTCATTATATTCAATTATAGAAAGCACATTTGATTATATATACTAATTATTTTTCTAATATATATATATATATATATATATATATATATATATATATATATATATATATATATATATATATATATATATATATATATATATATATATATATATGATTATACATATTAGTATTAAACCTAAAATCCTATTTTTATATATTAAATTATATATATTTATTTTAATTCAAAAATCATAATTTCTTATCTATGTAATTGTGCATAGAATATTTTATTATAAATTTTATTTTTTTATAATTTTTATAGATATTCAATTATATATATATTAATATTAAACCTAAAAATCTATTTTTTTATATTTAATTATATATAGTTATTTTAATTCAAAAACCATAATTTCTTATGTATTTAGTTATACATAGTACATTTGATTATATATTCTAATTTTTTTCTTAATTTTTATTTGATTATCTATATTAATATTATGTTATTATATATATTTATTTTAATTCAAAAACACTAATGTCTTATATATTTAATTATACACCGTATATTTGATTATATATTCTAATATTTTTTCTTATTTTTATTTGATTATATATATTAGTATTAAATCTTAAATATTTGTTTTATATATTTAGTTATATATATTTGTTTTAATTCAAAAAGCCTAATTTCTTACGTGTATGTATATGTATATGTGTATATGCATATGTGTATCTATGTAAAAGCCGAAAATCCTAACCCTAAAATCCTAACCCTTAAACATGTATATGTGCATATGTGTATGTATATGTGATGTGTGTGTATGTGTCTGTGCATATATGCATGTGTATATATATGTATATGTGTATATGTGTGTATATGTGGGCTTGTGTGTATGTATATGTGTGTGTATGTGTGTATGCATGTGTATATAGGTAAAAATCCTAAAACTCTAATCCCAAAGATCTAGACCTAAAACATGTATATGTGTGTTTGTGTGTATGCATGTGTATATATGTGTGTGTGTGTATGTGTATATGTGTGTATGCATGTAAAGCCAAAACTCCTAAAACCTTAATCCTAAAACATGTATATGTAGGTATGTGTGTATGTATATGTGACGTGTGCGTATGTGTATGTGTGTATGCATGTGTATATATGTGTATGTGTACATGTGTGTACATGTCTATATGCATGTCTATACGTATGTAAAAATCCTAATACCCTAATCCTAAAACCCCAATCCTAAAACATGTATATGTGTGCATGTATGTGTGTGTGTATATGTGCATATATGTGTGTATGCATGTGTGTATGTATGTAAAAGCCAAAAACCCTGATCCTAAAACCCTAAACCTAAAACATATATATGTGTGTATGTGTATATGATGTGTGTGTATGTGTATATGCATGTATGCATGTGTGTGTGTGTGTGTGTGTGTGTGTGTATATATATATATATATATATATATATATATATATATATATATATATTTATATATATATATATAAGAGATGGTGTAGGTAGGCATCAAACTCTTGATGCCATAATTAGCACGCTTTCTCCTATCCACGCAGGACGTGGCGACATACGGTACGATAGTTCTCTACATGGAGAATATGTAGTGTTGCTGCAGAGAACAAAATGAAGACTTCCTTTTCAGAGGGGCAAATGCAGGATTCGAACCTGTGATGCGTGGAAGAAAGGCACATCGTCTGTCCACTTCATATGCACGCGCTCGTGATCAAGCAATTTTAATTTTATTTTGATTATTAGTCGGCCTGCAGAAGCTATAGTAATAGAGAAAAGGAAGCCGATCGGGTTCGAACCCAAATCCTTCATGGAATGAGCGGAGCACTCTACCTCTTGAACAACTTGCTCTCGGTGATTAATTTTCAGAGCATATTTTTGTTATCAATTTCTCCTTATGATCTCTGCTTAATCCCAGCTTTGAAGTCATCTCCCACCTGAATACTTCTCTTGAGAAGCTATTCCCAATCGAACTTGAATCAGAATCTAGTACTTGCTTAAGAAGAACAAAGGACGAACGAAGCAAGCTCTTGATCAAAGGGTTCGACTCTTGATCTCCAATCATGAAGGAAGATGTCTTTTCCAACGGATCAGAGGATGGACGAAGCTATGATCAAAACTCAGTATTTTCCAGTTTTTATTTGACCTTAATGCTTGATTTATCTTGTTTTCATTATTCTACACTTAATCCTAGATGCACATTGAAATAGCCAAGATTTCAATCGATTAAGTCTAAATTAGGATAATGAAAAATCCACTTCTCATTCCAAGCATTAGTTTGCATTAAGGAAAGACTTGGTTAAAAAAATCCTTGTGCATCAAAGAATGTATTTTGGTAGTTTAATTCTAGATTTCCTTTCCATTGATTAAGCTTTTTTATTGCACCACAAGGATATGTTTTTATATCATAGTGCATTAGGACAAAGGAAAAGAAAAATCATGCATCAAGATTGCATGATATACATCCTTAGTACAAGGAAAAATCATGCATCAAGCTCATGCATGATTGTTGCATTATTTTTGGGCATGCAAAGAACATGCAAGCATACGCATGTGAGCATATGGATTTGAATGTAGGAGGCACATGCACATGCATGATAGAAGGGGATGTTGTTTGCAAGTAGATATGAAAATGTGCTCTCTTAGTATTTAGCTTAATTTATAAAGCTCACCGTTTGACATTAGGGAAGACAGACGACTAGTGAGGTGCAAAGACAGGCTAGTTCTAGTTTGCAGCTCAAGTAATTAGTTGATTCTTTCCCACATTGATACTCCGTTATCAAAAATAAATACTTAATGATAATTAAGTATGTTTGATGTCTCACTAGGTATAAGTAGGCACTAAAAGAAAGTTAAGTATTAAATTTTCTTGATGACCAAGAAAACTTAATTACTTGCAAAGCTTTTGCGATGTATGATGACTCTAAGTCCCAGATGTACTTAGGAAGTCATAAAGATTGGAAGATATCTTCAGCTATATTTTCAAGATCCATGAGCACTCTTCAATTTCATGGAGCTCCACAACCAAATCGATGAGCTTAAATACAAATTGAACTTTGAAGTTCAAATAGATTTGTGTTTCGTTCATGTTTTGCATCTCTGGTAATGATGCATAAGATCATGAAAACATGGAAACTTTGGAAGCACTCTTCTATTTAGAAGATTTCAAAAGTACTAAGAAGTTTCATTGAGGTTTCAAGATTCAAAGAAAGCTCGGTAAGTGACTTTTAGGAATTGAGATATTTCCTAAAAGAGAAACACTAAAATGAAATAGTCAAGCCTTCTATTCCACACGTAAGATCATTCTCCTACCATGTTCGAGATGAATTTATTTTAGGCAAGTTAGTCGTTCCAAGTAGAGGATCTTAGTAGATTCATGAACTCTTCCCACAATACACATAAATTCATAATATATGATAGGACCAAGGAATGATAAAAGGTGTATAAAGAGATAAAACATCTGCTGATTATGAATGTTTTTCCAAAAGATAAAGAAGGCAAAACCTCTTTAGGATATAGATGTTTTGCCAAGATATAAGGTATGCTTGGTTTTGTTTAAAGCTAATTCGAGCTTAAAGAAGAAACCCAAGTCAAATTTAGGAATTAAGCTACTTCCTAAACGTTAAACCAATAAAGGCAATAGCCTAGTTAACTATTTCCTTAGTTAAAAAGGAATATCTTTTGGACAAGCAATAAAGCCTTAAATCTTGTTCTTGTTCAATAGTCAATATTTCTTTTAGAGAGAAGATTCCGGTAAAACTAAGGATTCCAAGATGAATCATTGGACTGGAAAGCAAACGATTCCTAGATGAATCATTGCCTTAGTATTATTTGATTCCTTGACAGGAATCTAAAGTTCTTGAAAGAAAAATCTCCCTAGATGTGAAACTGAAATCTTTCAAGTAAGTTGATAGTAAGTAGTTCCTAGTAATTCCCAAACATTTGGTATGGGTACTTAAGTCCAAATAGTGATATAACATAAAGGTATATCAAAGATCCTTAGCTTTGGAATCTAAGAGGCATCCCTGTATGCTTGGACTGAAGTTTAGGTAAAGATCTCTACAAATCACGCGGGTAAGCAAAGAAGCTTTTGATAGTTCCGGAGATCTTAATTATAAAGACTTATTCTTTATTTTAGTCGCAAGATCAACGAGACTTGATCAAGCTTGGCCATGATTGTCCAAGAACATGCGATAGGAACTACTTTATAGATTGCCCAAGTATTGGTAATAAAATTCCTTTTGGGATTTATTCACTCAAGTTCCATTTATCCAATGGGAAAAAGTGAATAGAGTAAGTTGTTCCAAGCTTGAACAGCATAAAGCAATTCCAAGAATGTAGTCTGCAACCGTGAAGACAGTACTTAAGTCTGCGGAAGGTAAAACATAAGTGTTTGCCTATCCTTAAAGGGATTTTCGTACAAATCTAGAGAGCATGAGCGGATGCTTAGACTTAAGTAGTAGAGAGATTCTTGTAAAAGTCTCAGCCGAAATAGGTATCTAAAGCATTAGTAAGAAAGGAATCCAAAGGCAAGAATTTAAAAGCTCTTGCCACTACAAATTGGTCCAGAATAAACAAATTCAACTTGAATCTGTAAAATTTCAAGTACTTGAAATTTGAACTGGTTTTCATTTGAAAACCTTAGCAAAGATGGATGGATGTTCCATCAAAAGGTTTTTCAAGTTCCCCAATAAAAGCACAAGATCGTGAAACGATCATGTAACAAGATCAAAAACCTAGAAATTCAAGTTAGAGATAATGCATGAAACTTCAAAATTCTCGTAACGAATTAAAGAAAGAAGGTACTCTATCAAGATATGTTTAGACTTTAGGGTAAAATTCACTCACACGTCAATGTAAGTATAAAGTAGGGTGGTATGGGACACCAGATTTTATACTCAAATTGATGTAGGAAAGATGGTATGGGACATCGGACCATGAGTTGATGATTATCTTTTAGTCCTAGTTTGGATCTTGAAGTTAGGTTTAATCCTCAAAGGGGATTAAGACTTCAAAGAAGCAGTTTAACTCAAGAAGGATAAAAATATTATCTTAAGGTACTTCAAGATAACTTCAGAATAACTTCAAGATCAAGGAAACTGAAGATGTGAAGTAAGTAACTTCCAAGATCTTCTTGAAACACTTCAAGATAAAGTGTTGTTAATTCGGGAATATTCTGAAAGAAGTTGGACTTTGATTTTAAGTTGGTCTTTTCAACCAAGGGGTTGATTGACTAAGTCAAGCATCAAAGTTCCTAGTATGGCTTGGTAAAATCACTCTTTTGACTCAAATAAATGCACAAGAATTGCACTCCTAGTAAGGAGTTAGAAGGATTGAATGTGACATGAACTTAGTCTCAAGTGAAGCATTATTTGAATCCTAAACACATCAACAGAACCTCAGTGGGTCGACACACTGATGTTGGTTACCACACTAGTATCTTGTGGTTGGATGATGTTTTCGATTTGCTTTGAATCTTTTTGAGAGTACAGTTTACTTCTCTTAAAGATAGATAAATGCTTCAATATCTTGTTAAGATAGATCTGTGAGAAGTTAAAGTCCTGAGTCATCTAGACTTTGACTCATAGCAAGTTTACATATCTTTGAAGATTGAATTGGTTGTACCAAGATTTAGTTAATTCTTTCCGCTTTCCAAAACTTTTGGAATTGGCTCAGACATGGTATCTGATTCCTTTTGCAAAAGACTAGGGTTAGCCAGTTAGATAACTAAATTAAAACATCCTAGATAGAAATTATGTACAAGAACCTTTTCAATCTTCAAAAGATAATAAGTCTAAGTGGACTTATTTATTTGAATTTTCTTCAAGTTATAGCATAAATGACTTCCTAGAGTCCAGTAAACTCTATAATAGAGAAGTTAGGAATTGCTCAATAGATTGACAATTCCCAAGAACTTTTAGCTAAAAACTAGTCTTTGAGAAAAGTATCCTAAGTTGGACAAATTTTATTGTGAATTTTACTGGGCAAGTTATAGTATGGTTGACTCAAAGAAAATGGTAACCTTCTCTTAAAGTTAACATAGGATTTTTAAACTCATTGGAACAAAGTAGTCCTCTAGTCCGGTGAAAAAATCAAGTGATTGTTGGATCAAAGTAAACTACTGAACAAACATCTAAGTTAGATGTTTGGGACAACCAAATTTCAAGTTCTCCAAAACAAATTCAAGTGAATCAAGAGTTCTCACAGTCTTGTGAGGGATAAGAATCCCACCTTCATCCATGCACTAGTTATGCCTAGTAATGGACTAGTAATTTGAATCCACCTAGTTCACATTTTTGTGCCTAGATCGCACATTGAGAAACTGTGAATTGGACAAGGATGTGTTTAGATCCACCCTTATTATTCTTTCACTAGTTTGTACTTTGTCTAGTTCATCAAAGTGCCAAATGAGACAATGTTTTGAATCATTTGGGCAAGGACGCCACCACAGAGATGAGACATGTTCTTCCAATTTTAGAACATGACCATGTTCTTCCAGTTTTAGAACATGAGGCTTTAGAGTTGCCTACAGTATGTATATAGCTCTATTTTTTAGGACGAAAATATTTTCCTAGGGGGGAAGAATGTAATTAAGTAAGTCTATGATGCAAGGATCCAGCGACCGGTTCACAGAGATCTGAAATCAGACACTGTTTGGTCATCCGTGTGTATGACCAAAGATCTCGAGTTTAGACTTACTAGGAGGTCTTGTGCTCTTGTGAACAAGTGATCCACTTAGCTTAGTGGTTAAGTCGCAAGGATGTGAAGGAGGAGGTCTTGGTTTCAACCCCCATGGGGAGCATGGGGAGAGTGTTTTGCCCAAAGAGCTTTAGAGCCTTCTAGAAGCATCCACTTGAGTTAACTCGAGTTCACTGGGACACTTGGTGCACATGCAGTTACATGGCCGACACATGGTTGGCTAGTATTCACCTGCCCAAGAAGGCAGTCCCCTGGAGAGAGCTATGTATAGAGGCATTTGGTTGGGAGGAGATTCATCTCTCTAGCATGTGGTGGTCTTAATCCTTGTTCTCTTGCATATACCTCTTCTTGTAGTTCTCCATTGAGAAAAGCATTTTTGATGTTAAGTTGATATAATGGTCATCTCCTTGAAGCACCAATTGCTATTAATCTTCTGATTGTTCCCATCTTTGCAATAGGGCTGAAAACTTTATCATAATCTATACATTGTGTTTGTTTAAATCCTTTGGCAACTAATCTAGCTTCATATCTATCTAGTGAACCATCAGCATGCATCTTTACTTTAAACACCCATTTGTTTGGAACAATCTTCATACCTTCTTTCTTTGGCACTAGCTCCCATGTGTGATTATCTTTGAGAGCTTTGATCTCCTCTTTCATAGCTTGCTTCCATTCCATTTGTGTGCAAGCTTCTTCATATGTCTCAGGCCCTTTGTCTTCGATAACATGCATCATGTATGCAAAACGTTTTGCCATAAAACTATCATAACTCAGCCTTTGAGTTGGATACCTTGTCCTTGAAGATCTTCTTTCATTGCCTTTAGAAAGTTGCTTCTTTAATCTTTTCAACTTGAACTTCGGAGTGATTACCTCTTCATATTCTTCTTCACTGGCATCTATCTCACTCTTTAGAGTAGCACTTGCTTCTTCGACTCTATAATGAGCTGACTTTTTCGACAAGGAACGACTCCCCCTCCATGTTGAACATTCTTCATTTGATGTAGATGCCTCTAGACCTGAAACCTTTGTGCTTGATTGTTGAACTTCTCTTTGATTTGTTCCTTCATCATCATCACAATCTTCTTCAAGAATCTTTTCCTTTCCTTTATCTTCATACCATGGTCTTAGTTCATCAAAGGCCACATCTCGTGAGACTCTTAATTCCTTTATTCTAGGGTTGTAACACTTGCATCCTTTTTGCTCTGTCGAGTAGCCAATGAAAATGCATTTTTCTAACCTTGATTCCATCTTTGTTCTAACTTCTTGTGGAATGTGAACAAAGCAAACACATCCAAAGACTTTCAGGTATGTAAGATCAGGTTTCTTACCGGAATATACCTCCTCTAAAGTCACGTGATGTATTCCCAATGTTGTGCACCTATTCATCAAGTAAATGGCAATCGTGGTAGAATCAGCCCACTAGTACAATGGTACCTTCATATCGTTGAGCATGCATCTTGCAATTTTAGCAATTTGCCTATTTTTCCTCTCAGCTACTCCATTTTGTTATGGTGTATACCTACAAGGAAACTGCCTTTTGATCCCATTCTCTTGAAGAAAATCTGAAAATTCTTTGGAGAAGTATTCTCCTCCACCATCGGACCTTAAAGTTTTGATAGACCTTCCTCTTTCTTTTTCAACTTCAACTTTGAATCTTTTGAATATAGAAAACACCTCTGATTTTTGCTTCATACGAAACAGCAATACCTTTCTTGAGTGATCATCAATGAAGGTGACAAAAATTCTATTACCAGCCATTTGTGCCTCTTGGGTTGGTCCCCATACATCTGTATGTATTAAGTCCAAGACATTTGGGGCCACATAATTGCTCCTCTTGAATGGCTGCCTTGTTTGCTTTCGTAGTTGACAATCTTCACATAACCCATGTAGTCCAATGCTATTAAAGTTTGGAAGACGTTTACCACTTCATGTTTTCTCATGTCCTTCAGCTTTGGAATGTTGATGTGTCCCATTCTTTTGTGCCATAAGTCAAGCTCTGAAATCTTCTTGTTCTCACATTGAATGTACATGACCTTTCCATGTGGATGTTGGATGTCCAAAGTGAACATCCTTCCTTCTCTTCTACCTCGAGCAATGACCTTGAAGCCTTCCTTTGGATTCTTTATGAAGCACCCATTCTCATTGAATATGACATGATAACCCTTGTCTACCATTTGTCCTACTGAAGTCAAGTTCTTTGAAATTGTAAGAACATGAGGAACATTAGATAGTATCTTTGCTCTACTTGTATCTCCAAGCCTCATATCTCCAATATGTTCAATCATGTGTTGAGTATCATCACTTGTTTCAACACATCCTTTTCCACTTAGTACATGTAGATAAGTGAACAAAGTTTATTGGCATGATATATGGTTACTACAACCTGAATCAATGTTCCATTTTTTGTCATCTTCACAAGATCTTCTATACTCATGTCTCATTGCAAATAGTGTGTCCTTGCTTCCTTCACTTGAGGTGCTTGCATAGTTGCTTTGGCTCCTTTGATTGCCTCCATTTGGTCTTCCATTCTTCAACCAATAATCACTAGCATAGTGTCCTACTTTACCACAATGATAGCATGTTATACCTTTATGAAAATTGTAGGAGTCTCAGCTTCTTCCTCTTCTTCTACCTCGACCTCTTCCTTGTGTGTTGGCATTTGATGCATCCTTGTTGTCTTTCGAATTGTTTTGATTGTAGTTGGAGTTGTTGTGACCTCTTCCTTTTACTCTTGAGCCTCCTCTTGAGTTCATTCCTTTACCTCAACATGCATATAACATTTGGTTGTGGTTGTCCTTTCCTTTGTGTCCACCAAAGCTAAGCTCTTCTGAGACAAGATGAAGGATTAGTTGTTCAAGATGAAAGATGAAGCATCTTTCAAATTAATGGAAGTTATAAAAGGCTTCCATCTCTCATCTTCTCTCAATCCATTGAGAGTATAACGCACGAGATCTTCATCTTCAAAGTATATTCAGTTATGGATTGAGTCAAAATTTTCTTGATTATGTTCAATGCATTCTTGAGTTGAAGTTTCCTGACTTTGGTATTTTTTGAATACATCCTTTCAAGAACTTCCCAATCATCCTTAGCTTTCTCTAGATGTTGAATATGTCCTACCATGGCATTAGTAATGGCTTGTGAAATGAGGAACATGAATCTCCTATTCCTCTCTTCCCATTCTTTTGCTTGCCTCCTTTGGACTTCGGTGGCCATAGCTTGATTGATTTGAGGTTAAGCATCATTGCTGATCATAATACCCCACAAGCCTTTTCCCATTAGGTAGTTGGTCATTCTAAACTTCCACATAAGATAGTTATCCTCATCTAATTTCTCTATTTGTTGACCCAAGTCAGCCATTGAAGACTATCAAAAACTTTGAGAGTTACCTCGAATAGTTATATTGTCCTTTGCTCTTGCATTTGTGAAGCTCCCCTTGTTTTGTAGCTCCTCTTTTGCTTTGCTTTAACTCAAACTATGTTGATGAAGCTTCAGCACCAAGTTTGATCTGATACCAACTATGGAGAATGAGTTCTCCTATGCGCAACGAAAACGTGTAGTGAACCCTTGTATGTCTAGCATTTGGACAACTACACTTTAGATAACTTGTTGCTCTCAATAAAAAACTCAAATGGACCTATGACTTTATTCAATCAAAGTAGGCAAAGAGATCTTTCTAACAAGCTATAAATAACTTAATTTGGATAAGTTTTGATTAGGAAATGCAACTAACAAAGATGATTTATCTATCCACACAAGTATGCTAAAGAATTGAACTTCACTCTTGGACTAGTTACTCCCTGAATATATATCCTTTGATGAAGATATTTGAGAGAAAAACACACAAATAGCTCTCCATGAAGCTAAAAATCAAGTAATTTGGATGAGTTTGGTTAGGAAATTCAACTGACCAAAATAGACCACCTACACACACAAGTATACTGAAAAACTAGACTTCACTCTCTAAAAGATATCTCAAAGAATATAAATCCTTTGAATCATATATTTGAGATAGAGAAAGTACATCAAAGAGCTTTTCAACAAGCTAAAAACCAAGCAATTTGGATACGTTTTGGTAAGGAAACTTAACCGACCAAAATAGACTACATGTCCACAGGTATGTTGAAATACTAGACTTCACTCTGTGATTGATATCTCACACACAATATAAGCTTTGAAGGAGATATTTGAAAGAAACAAAGTGCACATGATAAGCTTTCTAATGTGTGTTCAAACGCAAGAAATGGTTACATATACACTGAGATATGAGTTTCACAATAGAGATATGTACAAAATGACGTGTGGCTAGAAGGAGTCTATGGGAAGACAAAATGACAAAATGACCAAATCAGAGTGTTGGGAGCTCTTGTCTCTTTCTCTCCTTGTTTAGAACGTGCTCCCATCCCATTTTTATAACCAATGAGCATGTGAAGAAGTTTGTGCCTCCTTTGTAACTCACCACTTTCATTTGATTGCCCACTACATGCCACTTACTACAAGGCAGATACTGTATTTTTTATTCATCATGAATTTTGACTAAACTTTTTTTTTCTCTTCTTTTCATTTATCTTTATATTTGGTAAATTTATCTAAGCATAGCTCGTGTGAAAATGAGCATGTACATTTATCTTCAACATATTTGACATGTATCTATGTGTATGTGTGTTCATGCATGTGTATATATATGTGTGTATATGTGTATATACATGTTTGTATGTAAAAACACTAAACCCTAATCCTAAAACCCTAATCCTAAAACCGCAATCCTAAAACCGCAATCCTAAAACCCCAATCTAAACATGTATATGTATGCATGTGTATGTATATGTGTGTGTATGTATATATGTGTGTATGCATATGTGTATGTATGTAGAACCCCTAAAACCCTAACCCTAAAACATGTATATGTGTCTATGTGTGTATATATATGTGTATGTGTATATGTGTATGAGTGTATGCATGTGTATGTAAAACCCTAGAACCCTAACCCTAAAACATATATCTGTGTCTGTGTATATGTGAATGTGTGTCTGTGTATGTGTATGTATGTATATCTGTGTGTATGTGTATGTGTGTGTATGTCTATGTGTATGTGTATATGTGATTGTGTCTATGTATATATGTATGTATGTATATGTGTGTATGTGTATGTGTGTGTATGTGTATGTCTGTGTATGCATGCATGCATGTATGTAAAACCCTAAAATCCTAATCCTAAAACCCTAACTCTAAAACATGTGTGCGTATGTGTATGTGTTTGTATATGTGTGTGTATGTATATGTCTGTGTGTATGTGTGTATGCATGTGTGTATGCATGTGTATATATATGTGTATGTGTATATGTGTATATATGTCTATATGTGTGTATATGTATGTATGTATGTAAAACCCTAACCCTAAAACATGTGTGTCTATGTGAATGTGCATATGTGACTATGTGTATCTATGTGTTTGTGTATCTATGTATATGTGTATGTGTGAGTATGTCTATGTGTATGTGTATATGTGACTATGTGTCTATGTGTATATGTATGTATGTATATGTGTATATATGTGTATGTGTGTGTAAGTCTATGTGTGTATGCATGTGTGCAATAAAACACTAACTCTAAAACATGTGTATGTATGCGTATGTGTGTGTATCTATGTGTGTATGTGTATGTGTGTATGTGTATGTGTGTATGTGTATCTGTGTATGTGACTATGTGACTATGTGACTATGTGTCTATGTGTATATATATGTATGTATATGTGTATATATGTGTATGTGTGTGTGTGTGTGTGTGTGTGTGTATATATATATATATATATATATATATATATATATATATATATATATATATATATATATATATGTGTGTGTGTGTGTGTGTGTGTGTGTGTGTGTGTATGTATGTATGTATGTATGTATGTATGTGACTATGTGTGTCTATGTGTATGTGTATTGTTGAAGATAAATGTACAAGCTCATTTTCACATGAGCTATGCTTGGATAAATTTACCAAATACAAAGATAAAGGAAAAGAAGAGAAAAGAAAAAAGGAAAAATAAAGTCTCGTCAAAATTCATGATGAGTAAAAGATACAATATTTATCTTCTAGTAAGTGGCATGTAGTGGGCAATCAAATGAAAGTGGGGAGTTAAGAAGGAGGCACAAACTTCTTCACATGGTCATTGGTTATAGAAGTGGAGTTGGAGCATGTTCTAAATGAGGAGAGAAACATACAAGAGCTCTCAATAGTCGGATCTGGTCATTTTGTCATTTTGGCTTCCCATAGAATCGCACATCATTTTGTACATAGCTCTGCTGTGAAGTTCATATCTCAGTGTATATGTAATCATTTCTTGTGTTTAAACACTTATTGGAAAGCTTATTGTGTGCATCTTGTCTCTATTAAATATCTCCTTCAAACCTTATATATTCTATGAGATATTAGTCAAAGAGTGAAGTCCAATTCTCTAGTATACTTGTGTAGACAGGTAATCTATTTTGGTTAGTTAACTTTCCTAACCAAAACATATCCAAATTGCTTGATTTTTAGCTTGTTGGAAAGTGCTTTGCATGTACATTCTTTATCCAAATATGGCATTGAAAGGCTTTATATGCTGTGAGATATCTATCAGAGAGTGAAGTCTAGTTTTTCAGTATACTTGTATGTGCAAGTGGTCTATTTTCGTCAGTTTAGTTTCGTGACCAAAACTTATCCAAATTACTTGATTTTTAGCTTTTTGGAAAGTTATTTGGTGTATTTCCTCTATCTTAGCTATCTTCCTCAAAGGATATATATTCAGGGAGTTATCAGTCTGAGAGTGAAGCTCAATTCTTTCGTATATTTGTGTGGATAGGTAGTTCATCTTTTTCAGTTGTGTTTCCTAATCAAAACTTATCCAAATTAAGTTATTTATAGCTTATTAGAAATCTCTCTTTGTCTATTTTTATTGACTAAAGGCACAGATCCACTTGAGTTTTGTATTGAGAGCAACAAGCTATCTATAGTGGAGTTGTTTGTTCAAGTGCTAGACATACAAGGGTTCACTACAGGTTTTTGTTGTGCAAAGGAGAATTCATTCTCCACAATTTGTATCAGAGCAAACTTGGTACTAAAGCTTCATCAACAAAGTTGGAGTTAACGCAAAGCAAAAGAGGAGCTACAAAACAAGGGGGAGCTTCACAAACGCAAGAGCAAAGGACAATATAATTATTCGAGGTAACTCTCAAAATTTTTTATAGTCTTCAATGGCTGACTTGGGTCAACAAGTAGAGAAATTGGATAAGGATAACTATCCCATGTGGAAGTTTAGAATGACCAACTACCTAGTGGACAAAGGCTTGTGGGGTATTGTGAGCGGCGATGATGTTCAACCTCAAATCAATCAAGCTACAGCCATTGAAGTCCAAAGGACGCAAGCAAAAGAATAGGAAGAGAGGCATAGGAGAATCATGTTCCTCATTTCACGTCATTACTAATGCCATGGTAGGGCATATTCAACATTTATAAAAAGCTAAGGATGCTTGGGAAGTTCTTGAAAGGATGTATTCAACAAATATCAAAGCTAGGAAACTTCAACTCAAGAATGACTTGAACATAATCAAGAAAAGTTCGAGTCAATCCATAGCTGAATATACTTTGAAGGTTAAGGAGCTAAGTGATGCTTTAACTTCTACTGGCACAACGGTTGAAGATGAAGATTTTGTGTGTTATACTCTCAATGGATTGAGAGAAGATGAAAGATGGAAGCCTTTTATAACTTCCATTAACTTGAAAGATACATATCCACGTTTTGAACAATTAATCCCTCATCTTTTCACAAAAGATCTTAGCTTTGGTGGCCCCAAAGGAAAGTACAGCCACAACCAAATGTTATATGCAAGTAGGAAAGCAAACGAGGCAACCATTCAAGAGGAGTAATTATGTGGCCCCAAATGTCTTGGACTTGATACATATGGATGTATGGGGACCAATCCAAGAGGCATCAATGGTTGTAATATATTTTTTGTCACCTTCATTGATTATCACTCAAGAAAGGGTGTTGTTCTTTTGTATGAAGCAAAAATCAGAGGTGTTTTCTATATTCAAAAGATTCAAAGTTGAAGTTGAAAAAGAAATAGGAAGGTCTATTAAAACCTTAAGGTCCGATGGTGGAGGAGAATATTTATCTAAAGAATTTTCAGATTTTCTACAAGAGAATGGGATCAAAAGGTTGTTTACTTGTAGGTTTACACCACAACAAAATGGAGTAACTGAGAGGAAAAATAGGCATATGTTGAAATTGCAAGATGCATGCTCAACGAGATGAAGGTACCATTGCACTATTGGGTTGAAGCTACCACAACGGCCATTTGCTTGATGAATAGGTGCACAACATCCGGAATACATCACTTGACTCCAAAGGAGGTATATTCCCATAAGAAATCTGATCTTACACACCTCAAAGTGTTTGGATGTGTTTGCTTTGTTCACATTCCACAAGAAGTTAGAACAGAGATGGAACCAAGGTCATAAAAATGCATTTTCATCGGCCAATCGACGGAGCAAAAAGGATACAAGTGTTACAACCCTAGAACAAAGGAAGTACGAGTCTCGCGAGATGTGGTCTTTGATGAACTAAGACCATGGTATGAAGATAAAGGAAAGGAAAAGATTCTTGAAGAGAAGTTCAACAATCAAGCACAAAGGTTTCAGGTCCAGAGGCATCTACACTAAAGAGAACTTCTCTTTGATGAAATCGAAGAGAAGTTCAACAATCAAGCACAAAGGTTTCAAGGCTAGAGGCATTTACATTAAATGAAGAATGTTCAACATGGAGAGGGAGTCATTCTTTGTCTCCAAATTCAGCTCATAGTAGAGCCAAATAAGCAAGTGCTACTCCAAAGAGTGAAATAGATGCAAGTGAATAAGAATATGAAGAGGTAATCACTCTGAAGGTAAAGCTGAATAGGTTAAACAAGCAACTTTCAAAAGGAAATGAAAGAAGATCTTCAAGGACAAGGTATCCAACTCAAAGGCTGAGTTATGATAGTATCATGGCGAAACATTTTTCATACATGATGCACGTTATCAAAGACAAAGAGCCTAAGACATATGAAGAAGCTTGCACACAAAAGGAATGGAAGCAAGCTATGAAAGAGGAGATCAAAGATCTCAAATATAATCACACATGGGAGCTAGTGCCAAAGAAAGGTATGAAGAGTTTTCCAAACAAATGGGTGTTTAAAGTAAAGAGGAATGTTGATGGTTCACTAGCTACATATAAACCTAGATTAGTTGCCAAAGGATTTAAACAAACACAAGGCATAGATTATGATGAAGTTTTCAGCCTTGTTGCAAAGATGGGAACAATCAGAACATTAATAGCAATTGGTGCTTCAAGGAGATGGCCATTATATCAACTCCACACCAAAAATGCTTTTCTCAATAGAGATGTCCAGAATTTACAAGAATATTCAGATGTAGGGACAAAAATCTGAATATGTATGAGATGTATGACCTGATAGGTTGTAGAAGAATGTATATCAGTGACAGAAAGAGGAAGGATCAGTTTGGAACTGATATTCACCAAACCCTAATCTCAATTTAGGCTATGCAAGACCCTAAATCATATGTCTGTGTGAAAGATCACATACTTATAGAATTAGCATAGAATGTTAACATGTTGCTGATAGAAATCCTCATACTCATATGAAAACACCTTCTCTAACACCTCATCTAAATGCATGTAGCATGCATGTACTGATTCTCCTTTATGTATGTCGAATAGGACTCCTCCTGATATGAATGCCACTGCCTCCATAAACTCCAAGTAGTACCTGTGTGCATAAAAAGAATATATATATGAATTCTTAACATAATATGCAAATCTTATGTTAACCTCCATCCAATTTCTTTGAAGTACACCGAAATCTTCATATAGAAGACAATCTTCAAATACATTATGTAGATGATTGTTCCACACCACCAAGTTGCTGATAGGTAAGTCTTCTCCATAAGCAAGACAATGAGCACACTATTCTCCAAGAAGAACTCCATAGCTGCTCCTCAACATCCTCCTAGAGTGCACCATGGCTTCCCCATGAGTGCTTAGAGCACCACCTCTGATGCGGGACCAAAAATTGGCATTGTCAATTGGTGTGTGATGACTTAAAGTGATCCCAAAGAGCTTCTTATATAGGCCACAAGCCTCATGCGAAAAATCTCCATGAATAAAGTACTTTTTTTTTACAAAAAGCTGATCGTTAGAATAAAATAAAGCTATCGTTATTTTTAAAGCTAGCTTTTGCTTTATTTTAATGTGCTTTTAGCTATTGTTTAAAAACAGCTTCTTGACCTGCTTTTTCATACTTCTAACTATCTGATGAATAATCAGCATATCGTCAACATATAAGACAAGAATAATAGGGCTGCCATCTACATCAGTTTTCGTATACAAACAGTGATCAACATGGCTTCTTTTATACCCTTGTTTGAGTATGAAAGCATCAAACTTCTTGTACCATTGTCTAGAAGCTTGTTTCAGCCCATACAAGCTTCTATTGAGCTTACATACCAAATGTTCCTTTCCAGGAATAACAAACCCCTCTGGCTGTTTCATGTAAAGCTCTTCATCAACATCACCATGCAAGAAAGCTGTATGTACATCCATTTGGTCTAATTCCAAATCAAGAGCAGCTACTATTGCAAATAACACTCGCAAAGTGGGTCATCTTCACCACAGGAGAGAATACTTCTTGGAAATCTATGCCTTTGGTCTGGGCATATCCCTTTGCAACCAGCCTTGCTTTGTACTTGGGTTTTCCATCAACTGTTTTGATTTTATACACCCATTTGTTAGGAATGGCTTTCCTTTCTTTGGGTAATTCAACCAAATCCCAAGTATCATTAGCATGCAAAGCTTTAATCTCTTCCTGCATAGCAAGCTCCCACTTGCTGTTGTGTTCACATGCCTTTGCCTCTTTGTATGTGAGAGGCTCACCTTCATCTATCAACAAAATGTAATGCAATGAAGGATCAAATCTACTCACATTCCTTCTAAAACGAGTAGATCTTCTCACCCAATGATCCACATTGTCAGGCAATGGGTCTACATCAGGTGGTATGATCAAATCATTATTATTAGGCTGCAGTCCATTGTTTCCAGCACCATTTTCAGCATTATTATTCGGCTGCATATTCCCTTCAAGAGCCTCATTTTGCTGTCCAACATCTTCTGGCTCAAAAACCACTGGATCGTCAACATTTCCAGTCCTTTGTGGTGCATCCTGAGTGTCAAAATTGGACCGAACAGGTGGCTCGTCATGCTGAAATATTACCCTTTTATGGTTATCTTTTGAGGCACAATTGTTTTGAAGCAGCCTTGCCTCATTAAAAACAACATCCCGGCTGCATACGACCTTCTTGAGCTGAGGTATCCAAATCCTGTAGCCCATTTCACCTTCTTCACCATATCCCATGAAGAGGCCTTTAATGGACTTAGCATCAAGCTTGTTTCTCAGCTCAGGCCTTATATGCACAAACGCCTCGCAGCCAAAGACACGTAAGTGATCATATGAAGCAGGTTTGCCAGGCCAAACCTCTTCAAGGATGTCACCTTTTAAAGACATGTGAGGGGATCTATTGCACACATGTACTGCAGTTTTGAGTGCCTCTCCCCAAAATCCATGAGGGAGATTAGCTGTGGACAGCATGCATCTCACCCTCACAAAGTATCCTATTGTAACGTTCAGCCACACCATTAGAAGAGGGGCTGTATGGAACAGTAAGCTCCCTCTTAATGCCCAAATTTTCACAAAATTTCTGAAATTCAGCACTTGTATACTCACCACCATTGTCCGTACGCAAGCATTTCAGCTTTCTACCTGTTTGGGTGGTCACAAATGCATGAAAACGCTTAAACGCAACAAATGCTTCATCCTTTGATTTAAGCAATTGAACCCAAATTTTTCTAGAAAAATCATCAACAAAGGCGATGAAATATAAAGCACCCCCCATAGATTTGGTGGGCATGCTACATACATCAGAATGAACAAGATCAAGTACACAAGACTTATGAAACACACCAGAATAAAAGGAACGTTTTACTTGCTTTCCATATTGACATTCATTACAAAAGTCAAGCTTTGTGCCTTTAGCATCAAGCTTCTTTAAGTTACAAAGCCTAGTGAGACCCTTTTGGCTCATATGGCCAAGTCTCTTATGCCACAACTCCATATGGGAGTGAACTTCAGCCAAAGCAATGAACTTGCTTGATAAGGCCTTTCTATGCAAGCAATAGAGAGTTCCCTTCTTTGTGCCTTTCACAATCAGCCTTGAACCTTTAGTCATTTTCCATGATCCTTTCTCAAAGAGAATGCTATAACCATGCAAATCCATTTGACCCACAGAAAGCAAGCTCTTCTTGATCCCTGGTACATAACGCACATTATGCAAGACCAGCTCATTAGTGCCATTTGTAGCGAAATGCACTGTGCCAATACCCTCAATGGAACATGCATGATTGTTTCCAAGGTATACATGGCCATGGCTGCCTGCAATAAAAGTAGAAAAACACTCCTTGATAGGAGTCACATGGAATGAAGCACCAGAATCTACTATCCAAGTCTGGGCCAATGCATCATTGACGGCCAGCAAAGCATCTATGACATCACTCTTAGTTATTGACATGTCCTGTGCATGAACATTTAGAGAAGGATCAAATGCATGAGTGTCATCAGCTGAGAAAGTAGCGCATAAAATGTCCTCTGCATGTGACAGCTCCTCTATGACTACACTAGAAGCCACATTGGCCTTCTCCTTGTCCTTTTGGCTGTCCTGTGCATCAGTCTTGTCTTCTTTCCTGTCCTTCTTCTTATCTCTAGAATTCTTCTTCCTATCAAGGTCTGCTTTGTAATAGCGGCAATCGGGTTTCTTGTGACCTTTCCTGCCACACTGATAGCATGTCACATCATTGCTTTTGCCTTTGCTACTATTCCCCCTTTCCCTGCTTTTACTCTTATTCCTCTGTGCATAATTACTCTTCTTATCTGTCCTGCCTCTAACCATGTTGGCTGAGCTGCCTCCTTCTCCACCTGCTTTTCTCCTGATCTCTTCATTAAGAATAGAACCCCTAACACCATCAAAATTCAAGTTGGGGTTATTGGACAATGAGACTACCAATGTCTCCCAAGAGTCAGGCAATGTCATAAGCAAGAAAATGGCTTTAAGCTTATCATCGAAAGGAGGCATTCCTGAGTCCTACAATTGTGACAAAGTACCTGTAAACAATGACAAGTGTTCAGCTGCACTCTTGGACTCATCAAGCTGCATGCCAACAAGCTTCCACATCAGGTGTACTTGGTTAACAGGCGTAGTATTTTCATACGTTGCCTTGAGTTTTGCCCATAACTCAAAAGCAGTGGTCAAACCTTTGAGATCTACTAGAATCTCATCGGATACAGCCATCTTAATGTATATAATGGCCTTCTTGTTCAAAGTAAACCATGCATCTTCTGACATGTCCTCTGGTTTCTCTGCCTCCAATGCCGTGTCACAATCCTTCAAGAAGAGGATTCCCTAAATTCTCTCCTTCCATAAGTCAAAACCTGTTCCCTCAAACCGTCGAATCTCAAATAGATTCTTCACATCTGAGGAGGATGACGCCATAGTTGCACAATGAAAAAAAAAATTGCTGGAATTTTGGGCAAATGCACCAAAATCAAAGTGCAGCCTCCAAAAATGATGCACTACAGCTCCAAACGGTCACAGGAGCAATTTGAGACAAAAATGGGGTGATTCTGGGCACAAAACTGATCTCTAAATTTCTACACAGAGAATTTCAGAAACTCAATTTATGCTCAAAAACAACTAATTTTGTTGTTTTTAACCTCAAAGAATGTACATAAGGTTAATACTCAGCCTTTAGATGCACGTAGAAGATCTGCCACGCCTGCCGGGTGGGCTCAGGCAGTCGACTATGGAATACCAAGTTACCAACGCCCTATTGCAGTCTCCAAATCAACGCCATGCAGGCGAAAGTTGCCTCGCAGAAGATCTTCCTCGCTGTCCTGTCTGACGAAGGGCATGAATGATGGCACCCCTAGTCCGTATCAATGAACCATTAGTTCCTTCTGTTTCATTTTTTATTTTTCATCTCTGTCTCGCCTTCTCGTGACGGGGCTGGATGTCAGAAGATCTACGGGATGTTCTTTGACAATGCATCGGAACATGGGCATGCACGCTCATTTCGATGCCGATGGACTAATCTTACGGTTTACCTTCTGCAGACTTCTGCAGCGCCAACGAGCACTGTTCTGCTCTCGAGAGTCCAGACTCCAAGCAGAGTTTTATATATATATATATATATATATATATATATATATATATATATATATATATATATATATATATATATATATATATATATATATATATATATATATATATATATATATATATATATATATATTTAAAGCAGGTTAGGCAGCGTCTACTCCGGTGTTTTTTTGAGTACAATGAATTGAGAATACACATTCACACACCCGATCTTTGAGGCACACCACAGATTTTGTTAGCCCTTGCATTGGACCAGACACCCTTATGCAAGACCTGCCACATGAGAACGGATTTTTTGGTCTCAATTAGGGATGCCAAATAGACATGAACTTGAGTTCCCATCGAAGTTTGGTCCAAGAAAGGCACCACCTCTTGTTAAGGGTGTGATGAACATTTATGTTCTCTTTAAAGATAGGGATTTTGGACAGTTTCTTACCATTGCTCCATTTGAGGCCCTCCAGGCAAGGCAAATCCTGATCGTAGAGAAGGCGGGTAGTTGAGCGGTCCCAAGCTAGACACCTGCCTTGAAGAAGAGTCCATTCCTCGAGGGTAACTCTATGTCTCGGGTCTAAGTCTTCGAACCTGATCCATTGACGTGCCTCTTGTTTCCAGAGCTGTTTCCACTGTTTGAACCCCTTGTTCCATAGCCGCTTAGTAGTTTGGAGGTTCCAAGACTCAATCTCCCTAATGCCGAAGATCGGGAACCAAATAGAGTCATTTTGTCTTATCCCCGCCACCCACTTCCACTCATCACTGATTCTGATGAATTTTTTGCCCTTGTTCCAACTCCTCCATAAGGAACACACAAGGCTAGAGCCTTTAGGGGATACCGGGCACGGGGAGAACAAAAGCATGAGGATCCCTATGTCCTTCCAACCAGCATAGCCAACTAAGTAAGCTCTTTCATGTTTCCGAAGATCAATTTAGCCCAAGAGGACTCACTATTGCTCCAGGCCTTGATGAACCACTTTGCCGCCAACTTGTCAGCCAACCCAGCGATATCCAAAATACCCAAGCCCCCCGATTCTTTTGAGCTGATGCAAGTTTTCCATTTGATTTTAGGAATTCCCCTCCTATTGGGGTCCCCAGTCCATAGGAAGTTTCTACAGATTCTTTCTACTTTGGGTAACTCTTTCTCCTTAGGTCTCCAACACGAGATAAAGTAGATGGTTGTAGAAAGCATAAATGTGTTAACTACCATTGCACGCCCTGCCAAGTTAACTTGCATATCTTTCTAGTGATTTAGTTTGCTATCCAATTTGGATAGCACCCAGTTCCAACATTGGTCCATTGAGATGTCGAAGCCCATCGGAATACCAAGGAGACGGAAAACTTGACCTCTAGGGATAACTTGACACCCCTGATCTAACAACAGTTGGGGTGGAGGTCCACTGATTGCTCTGAAACCAGTTTTAGCATGGTTGATTTTTGAACCTGACGCCACACAAAAGGTGTCGAGGCAACTCCAAAACACTTCAATGCTATTCATATCGTTATGTACAAAAGCATTCATGTCATCGACAAAGAGTCTGGCAATCAATTGGCCGTGATCTAGAGGTAGGGAGAGGCCCTTGAGATTGCCATCATCCATGTGATGTTTTAGTCACGACTAAGGCCATCCGAGGCGATAGGGAAGAGTAATGGAGCCAGTGTGCAGCCCTACCTGATAGATCTTTTTAAACGTATGGGCTCAGAGAGCTTACTGTTGATATTGATTCTCGTTGAGGCATTTTCGAGAAGAGTGGAGACCATCTTCGTGAACTTTTGGCTGCATCCAATGTCTTTTAGTGATTGAAGAATAAAGTCCCATTCCAATCTATCATACGCTTTATCGAAGTCGATCTTAATGAATACCAGATCTTGTGCAGACTCCTCCACAAACTCAAGGCCTTCCCAAATATCGACAATTGCTTCAAGTATAGATCTACCTTTGATAAAACCTTTCTGGTCCTTAGACAGCCATGACTTTAAATGATAAGAGATTCTGTTGGCGATAACTTTGGCAATTATCTTGTAACCAATTTGGAGCATGGTAATCGGCTACCAGTTTTCAATTTTGTTCTTATCTCCCCTTTTATGAATTAACTTGATGACACTATTATTGAGACACTCAGGGAGGGCACCGGAAGAGAGAGCCTCTTGCCAAACCAGACGCAGTGGGGTGGCCATCACATGCTTGAAGGACTTGAAAAACTCATTGCTGAGGCCATCAGGACCCGGACTTTTGCCATTGAGAAGAGCATCAATAACCTCAATAATTTCGTTCTCGGAAATGTTAGCATCCAGCAAAGAAATCATGTTCTATGGGATTCTAGGTTGAGCAACCCTTGAGATGGTTGCCATGCAGTCACGCCTATGTAGGGAAAGAGGAGTCGAGACTCCGAGAAGATGGGTAAAGTGCTCGACAATGATAGATCTATTCTCAACTTCTGTGCTACATTCGATCCCATTGTTGTCGATCAAGAAGGGGATGGCTTCCCTAACTTGTTTCCTTTTGAGGATGTTACACATCTCTTTCTATGGTTTGTCAGCCTTCCCTGCCCACCAATCTTTGAAGAATATTTGCAGGCTTTTCCTTTGAACCTCTTCCTCTAGTCTTAGTCTTCCCCTGATTTTCGAAAGCCCTTGTTGGCATTGCAAATTACCTTTGTTAACTTCTTCTTCAAGCCGTGAGAGCCTCCGTACACCGTTTCTCTTCTTCTTTTTCAGATATCTCTTATAGCCTTGTGAGTCCTTATCAGAATTTGTCGAGTCCTTTCCACCGCACTTCTCCAGCACTTAGCTGCTTCCTTACAGTTGGCAAAGGCCTCCGCCCGCACTGCGGCAATTTCTTGGTGGATAGAGGGGAGGGAAAACGATGTTTGGAAAGCATGAAACCAAGGAGTTTTTTGGAGCATGGGAATCGGTTTGAAAGAAAGGATGATCAGGTAGTGGTCCGAGATAGTCAGGTCCATGTGTTGGGAAATCGAAGAAATTCCCCATTGGAGGATGGTGTTTTGATCAATGTAACATCTATCAAGTCTTGCTTTCCTCAAGGAGTCCCCCAATTGGAGATTAGACCAGGAGAACCCCTTCATGTCTTTCACCTCGACCAGGTTGAGATGAAGCTTGATTTTATCCCATATCTCTTTCTCCCATCCGTCAATAATTTTCCCCTTGTTATTCCATCGATCCTCAGGGAACTCAACCATGTTGAAGTCCCCACAAATCAAAACATTGTGTGAGAGGGAGTCGAGGGAAGCCCACGTATCGATTCTATCCGCCTCTCCATTAGGGGCATAAAATGAAACCACAGTGAATTGATTAGGGAGCCCAATAGAGGCAGCAATCCAACGATAATTCCGATCTTCAAGAGTTGAGGTAAACTTGCCGGACCATGATTGACTAATACCAATGGCAGCACCCCCCGTCCCCCTAGGGTGTGAAGTGGAGAGCCAAAGGTGGTTCGGAGAAATGCATTTAAGCCGTTTTTGGAGATCCTCTGCATCGATTTTAATCTCTTGTAAGCAGATAAAGTCGGGGTTGAGGCCCTTGTCTTTGAACCACTGACCAAGAATCGCCACTCTTGAGGGGTCAGGCAAACCCCTGACGTTAAGCGATGAGATCAACATTATTGATGGTGGCCCTCTTTGAGGGGAGGGAACCGATCTTTTTTTTTCTTGTGATCTTCTTTTTTCCTCTCAGTTTCTTGACTTAGGATCCTACTCTTGAGGGGGCTCTTCCAAGGCAAGCCCGACTGTTGTTTCCCTTTAAGCTTTGACTTTTGTTGTTGTAGACTTGGCATGCAAACCAGAAGAGTATGACCAAGGGAGGAGCTTTCACTATCTTGGTTGTCTTCATTGCTAGTTGTGAAGCCTTCCTCTTTACTCGTGGTGTAACCTTCTTGGTTGTCTTCTTTGCTAGTATAGCACCCAAGGGTGTTATCCGCAGGGTCTTCTTCATAATGGTTTTCCCCTAGGAGGTCGACCTTATTGATCTCCTTTTCTAGATTACAGTACATGTTATTCGAAGGAGCAATGGATGTAACGTTCCTTGCTACTGATCTTCGAGGGCTAACTTTCATCCTTCGTCTTACTTTGGTGAAACCTTCTGAATCCGTCTCTACGACAGGAGTGCCCTCTTCTTCCTCCATTGAAGGGGGATGACCCCGAGTGTCAACTTGAGGGAGAGGATCCAGGGCCCCATCCGGTTTAGGCTTGACTTTATTGGCTTTGTTGGTATTTTGCTTCAAGGGGCAATCTTTGATCCTATGACCTTGATGCCCACAACAGAAGCACACATTGGGCAAATTCTTGTAAGTAACCTCCTATACCCAAAACTTGCCATCTCCACAGTTTATGGAGATCTTTGAGGGGAGGACCTGGTTCAAGTCCGTTTCAACACAGATTTGTGGGTGCCATCGTGCGTTGAAAGAATAATGCACTCCATCGTAGATTAACCCCCCAATATCCTCCCTTGAGGCCATCGGGCAATCGATCGGTGAAATGATTTCTCGAAGAAATCCATACAAGAAAAATGGCAAATTGGGAAGCTCCACCCATAGTAGGTATCGAAGAGGCTTTGACTTGTTCGGAACAAAGTCTGGGGTCCACTTGAATAGGCATAAGGTGGATCGGCCCACTTGCCAGGAGCCGGCTTGCAAGGCTTGGAAGGCCATCTCTTCATTCTCAAACACTAGAACCAAGTGGTTCGCCGATAAGAATTGGCATTTGCACACAATTAGACCGCGCGGGAACCACTCTTTGTGCAGGCAAGATCTCACATTTTCTAGAGGGAGCCTAGGGCCAAAAACTTGACCGATCATACAAGTTTTCATTAGTTCTTCTTGCTTAGCCATCACTGACTCCTTGCACAAAGAGACCACTGGAGGTGCAATGTCCGATGGGCGGAATCCATCTCAAGGGGGCACTGGGACAAGAGGGGATCCACGTTGCTCAAGAGCAGCGAGGGAACAATGGTCGACATTGAGGCGAGGACAAATAAAGGCTCCCAAAGATTCCCCAACTCCCATGAGAACTTTGGAATTTATGATAATACCTTTTAAAGTTAATACATTTTGGATGACTCCATTGGAAAATTATTTTTACGTGCCCGCTCTCTCCATTTCCATGAGATTTAGCTTAATTTAATTAATCCATGAGGAAAGGACTTTCACTCGCCTCGGGCCCCAATCATACAACAATCATCCCGCTTGAGTCAGTCGTGAGCCTAGCTTCAGTCCCGATGGACAGCTGCGTGCCACGATGGACAGAAGCCGCTCAATCACGATGGACCCTGTATGCGATGGACAGACACCACTCTCTCTCTTCCTCTCGAGTCTCAGTCAATCGTCCTGCTTCAGTCAGTCGTCACGATGGACAGAAGCGCCGCTCAGTCATGGTGGACCCAGTACGCGATGGACCCTGTCTTCCGAATCACCCGTCCCGCTTCAGACAATCGTCATCTTCAACAACTCAATGAGTTGCTGCTATCATCGTCAACAGTAGTTGCTGATGTCGTCCTCTATGAGTTGCTGCTTTCTCTCCTGCGTGCACACTTCAAAATGCTTGTTGTGGTCATCATCACGGGATTGGAGCTTGCACCATCAACTTTGGAGCTCTACAAGTTGTCGCCATCGTAAGTGCATATTTGTCTGGCTTTAATTTTGAAAATACAATTGTATAACTTCTGTTTTGTGGGATACGGGGTTGCACAAAATCTAACCCTTGTATAACCCACTCTAATCCTTGCTTTGTGGGATGCGGGGTATGCCAGGTACTAAGAAGAATTTATTTAAGAAGATAGCTTTACAGAGTCTGTTTCTAAAGATAGTTTTATGGTTACTTTAACCTTATAAGTCATTGAATTGCCCTCGTTCAGAAGTCTAACTTTTTTTCTCTTTTTAGGGAGTTCATTGAGATATACTCTTTTTTGTTAAGCATGAATTTATACAAAGGTAGAATTGAAAGCCCTACTCCACAAAGCAAAGGTTAAATGCTTGGCAGTGTTAACATACAGAGCCCGAAGGCTCGTTAAGATAGAAGTGGGGAAAGGATGGCACTAAGCCTATACGAAGAAACTAGTTCGAATTTAACATGAAACCTCGATTGGTTTTGAACAACCCAAAGGCATACTCATTCATCTCAACACAATAGTGTTGAGGGGTGTCCACAACAATCAGCAAGGGTGTGAACTCCCGCCTCCAACTTAAAAGATGGGACTAATTCTAACTTTTTCATTTTGTCCTTCACATGATGGATTTGGTTTAGTCCTTACAACCCAACGCAATTGCTCACTTCTTTTCATGTGCTTTTTAGGTTTGTTCGAAGGGTAAGAAAACGATGTAAAAACTTTGGAATCTTTATTGTGGAACTTATAGACGATACATTGAAGAAGAAAAAGGTATCCCTTTTCTACCATAGAGGGCCTTTGATGATGACAAGCTTTTTTTCTTCAACATGCATAGAAGGGAATTCCATATCATGAATATGAATATGAAAATTCAAATCGACGTGAGGTATGATATGAAAGTCTAGGATTTCATCTTGTTTTCAAACTGTAGCATGCTATCTTAACGCATAAAACCAGGTTATTCTCCTCAACATTGAAATACACAAGGAGAAAAAAAATCCACATGACTTCTTTTCTTTGTGGCATGCAAAGAATGTAGCAATCAAAAAGTGTCCATTAAAAAAAATGCATAGATGTCTTATATTGATGATTGCATTCAAGAACATGTACGTCTTAACCATTGTATTCATCATTTTCTCCGACCTATCCATCATTGCTGCATATTTTCCATCCTCGTTTCATGCATAATTATGCTTAAACTTCTATTGATAAGATGAGGTTTATTGTAGATCATGATAGAACATATTACCTCAAAACATCTAAAATTGAACATTTAGAGAATGTTTTCTAGTTGCAATATGTAATATTCCCTTTGTTGTAAGCAAGTTGTACTTCTAAAGTGAATGGAAAAACTCCTTTTTACCCAATAAGAGTTCAAATCCAGTGAAATTTTAGATTTTGGGGCAATATAAGATGAAAGACTACTATTTGATTTCCATTAATGGATCTTAACATGACTATGTTTAGATATGTGATACCTACAAGAGAGTTGAATTGTGAAATGTCTCTGAATGAGAAGGTAACAAAAATTATCCACTATAATAGTAAAAAAGAAAGAGGAGGAGGGAATCCCTATTCGATTGATTGATTGATTGAGAACAAATAATACCATCATATTTCTATTATCATTAGGGCTGAAGCCGAAGAAACCATCTACCAAGGTTTAAGCCTAGAAAGGTCTTGAGGATGAAGTCCACTTTGTCTATAATAAGCCTTATCTAAATAAATCTTTTCAAACAATAATGTCTTTTCTAGTCTCTTTGGAAAAACTTTATTCCTTCCCATGCACCCAAAATTTCTTCAAAAATGGACATCTATTGATAAAGGTTGTTTTTTCTCCTTATTTATTTGTATATCCAAACACTAATCGTATTAAATATAGCTTAAATGAGAACCATTGTAATTGGTTTGAACTATAATGGTCAATCTTTTATTTTGTATTTTGCTCTTGTCTTCTATCTTATGCAATAAATTCATGACCTTCTCCCCAATACATTTAACGAGAGCAAAAAATCTGATGCCCTCCTTCCAGAAAGGATTCAATGGTCAATATGCAAGCTAATCATTTACATCCTTAACTTTAGTTCTAATGGAAGTTGAAACAAACATATTTTCAACTCCGTGAGGTACCATTTTCTTTTCATATGTGAGAGGTGGAAGATGCACTCCTTTTGTCGATTTGAGAAGAGATATTGCTCTCCAAAAATATATCTAAAATGATGAAAGAAGAGTCCTTGCTTCATATAGCATCAAGAACCATCACATTTGACTATCATTTGGATTATTTTTGTTTTCAATAATAAGGATCTACACATTTCCTTGATGTTTTTATACACCTTTCTTGCAAACTATTATTTGAGAAATAGATTTAAATGTAAACACTTCAACTATTCTTTGATTTGACAATTAATTATGAGACTGGAGTAATTTGAGATTGAAAGTAAAATATCAAAGTACTTTTCTTTTCAATCTTAATGAGTTTGGATTTTTATTTTACCCTACACTCTTTGTTAGTTCACGATATTTCATTCTTTCTACTTGAAAGGACCTTTCGAGTAGCTTCAACCATGTTGTTGTCACTCATAGAACAATGATGAGTAGCAACATCGATAGAGATCCACCTTGTGTCAATCCATGGAGATGTGAGGGTGATATGAAGATCATGCGCGAATGATGCATGTGAAGGCGAAGGTGAGAAGCACACTATATGCACATACATATACACACACAAGATAGAGAGAAGGAGAAGGAACAATGGATTCTATATTATCACGATTAGAAGTTTTGTTACAACCCCTTTCCCTCTAAGAAAAAATCTCTCTTCCAAAAACTAGCCTAGAAAATGTGCTCTCTAGCTCTATTATAGTTCTTGAGTCACTTTTGGCCTGTTTCAGACCTAGTGTATGGCATAGTTAAAAAGTAGGTTCCAACTCTAATTTGGGGGTTCAAACAAGCTCCAAATTCATCACATTTGACTATCATTTGGATAATTTTTGTTTGCAATACTAAGGATCTACACATTCCCTTGGAGTTTGTATGCATCTTTCTTGCAAACTAATATTCGAGAAATAGATTTAAATGTAAACACTTCAATTATTCTTTGATTTGACAAATTATTGTGAGAGTGGAGTAATTTGAGATTGAAAAAAAAAATATCAAAGTATTTTTCTTTTCAATCTTAATGAGCTTGGATTTATCTTTTACCCGACACTCTTTGTTAGTTCACAATATTTCATTCTTTCCCCTTGAAAGGACCTTTCCCTTGGCTTGAACCATGGTGTTAGTGTCACTCATAGAACAATGATGAGTATCAACATCGATAGAGATCCACCTTGTAATTGTCAATCCATGAAGAGGTGAGTGTCATATGAAGATCATGAGTGAATGATGCATGTGAAAGACTGAATGTGAGATGCACACACATATTCACACACACAAGGTAGAGAGAATGAGAAGGCATAATGGAGTTTGTATCATAATTAGAAGTTTGGTTACAAGCTCTTTCCCTCTATGAACAAATCTTTCTTCCAAAAACTAGGCTAAAAAATGAGCTCTCTAGCTCTATTATAGTTTTGAGTGACTTTTGGTCGGTTCCAGACCCAATGTATGGCATAGTTAAAAAGTAGGTTCTAACTCTCATTTGGGGGCTCAAACAAGCTCAAAAAAATACAAAATTGGAAATGTAGCTTCTAGCAAAGCCCTTAAGATCAAAGATTCCTCAGGTTGCACAAACTGGAGCATGCTTGTAAAAAAATTGGGATTTTGTACAATCGATTAGTGATAAAAAAACACTATTTTTACAATGAATCATATGAATCAAATGTTTTATCAACTATTAAACTATGATCCTTCTTTTATGTAGTTAATCTTCTTCTATCACTACTGAACTCACCACATCTACTTGTTCGCCTTGTGCGGAAACACTCACTCCCTCTCTCGTTTGTCATCCTCAATAGACCTTTGTCTTTGGGAGTTCTTGATATAATCCTACAGGTAGTCAAGAGCTAAAGATTTTTTATTGATGCATATATTTTGGGCGAGGTCTCCTTCTAGATTTTTCCAATCGATGGCCCTTGGTGTGCCTAGTTGATTATTGTGATAGTGCTTTGAGTAAATTGTTTCGCATGCGAAGAGATGCAACATATTTGTGGGCTTTGAACTAAACACTTTTGAGTGTGGCACTCCCAGAAGCCTATTGCGAGCATATCCTAGAAAGTTTCTTTATAGAATGTGAGAAGATATTTGACATGGTGGTGCCAAGCATAGCAAAGTTTTATTGAGGGGGTTGTGCTCATATCATACATCGAATCCAAATCAGCTCTTTCAAAACCGGGTGCATTTATATGAGATGATTTAACTTTCTTAAAGACCTTGAATAAAGTTAACATGAGATCAAGGATTTTGATACACATGCGAGAAGCAATGTTTGGCACTTTCGAGAGTTCAGGGAGCCAATGGCCTATGGTTCCAATCATTTAAGCCACTATTGATAGTCCCTCAGCTGCAGCAAAATATAGATAATTGAGACAATTAGAGTAGTTTTTGTTGTTCTTTACTTTGATAATGAAGGATTTCCAACTTCTATGATGTGGTATTAGTCCATAACAGGGGTTTTAATGATATGTAAGGGTTCCTTGCTCTAGGTTTGTAGCATCTCCGCATAATTGCATAGTAGTTGAACATGCCAATTTGGTTGAAATATTGTACCTCTATTTGCAAAGACAAGAAGATCCTAAGGTTCAAACTAGGTTGTTAAGGTGGGCCACTTTCCTACTGTTTGCTCAATTTCATCATTGTATTCTCCTAGGACCACAAAGTGTGGGGAATACTACAAGTCATCAGTAATAATTTGGCATCGAGGTGTCAATTGTTGGAGATATTTAGACTTTAAGATTTGATCTTTCAATAAAGCTAATGTTGTTGGTTGCACATTGGCTCTTATCGAATGAGTCTTTCCAGTTTCTTTGATTTGCTTAATCCATGTGGCTCATTGTAGCTCGAACAAATATTGTCCTTCATGAGTAATGCATCCTCCAATAGTCAGTTGTGGTTTGTATTTCTCTTCATAAATTGGATCCATTTGGTATCTGAACCATTTTCTCCTCTTCTGGTAACTTGGGGGCTAAGGCTAGTTATTCGTCACTAGCCATTTTTTCAATGTTATCTCATACTGTTGTAGTTGTGTGCACAATTTTGCAACTTTCTTCGCAATTTTTCTAACTTTTGATGGGTCTCTTTTAGGATGCTAATGGAAGTGCTTTTTGTCAATTTGACTATGGTGTCTTGGGAGTGGGTGGAAACTTTGAGGGTTGTTAGTTGCTAGGTCAACTTATCATGTTCTGCCACTACTTGTAGTAATCAAGAATAATTTTATTTGAGTTCAATGGGACTACTTGAAAGCACGAGGAACTCATGGGTGCTATGCTCATCATCTCCATCGCTTCTTCTAAATTCTCTTTATTCTGCATTTGTAATCTTGTGTTCTCTTCTCATGGACTAGCAAGCTGACTTCTTAAAAGTCTGATATTTCAACTTAATTTGGCATTTCTTTCCATCTATGTGTGTAGCTTCTTTATCAAGTTGTTCTAATTGCGCTTCACCTATAATATGAGCATCCTTGACTGTGGTTTATCTCACATTGAGGGATGCATTTTTTACCATGAGAACTTTAAGTTGTATTTGCAATGATGCAGCTTGAGCTTGTAGGTTTTCATTGAGATCATGGATGAGAGCGGAAGATTCTTCTCTAATTGGATTCATACAAGTTAACATCTGAGGGAACTCATTTTCTATGCCTACTATGGAAAATAAAGGGTTTATATGTAAAAATGCAGGGGATTGATGTGGAAATATAGAGGGGTTGAGGGGGATAAGAATGTGGTGAAGTTGTTGCATGGGAGGATGGGGGAGACGGCTAGAATTTAAGTGGACAGAGGGGGTAGGGGAGCTGTTAAAGTAGGGATACATCCATAGGTTTAGTTGTTTCAGATATTGAACAATGGAATTTGCAGGTGTGGGATGCATGGGAAAAATGGTGTTGTAGTTTGTATAGGTTGGGAGATCGATACAAATGGACTAGGTCTAATGTCTAGGAGGGATCTGAAGAGTGAAACCCATGGCCTAACCATGGTGTTGATTGTTGTTGAAGATGATGAAAACACTAGAGTTGGATTTTGAATAGATAGTGGAGGAGGGGTGATCATAAGTGGAACTAATGGTTGTGGAGGGGTAATAGGCAAGGAGGTGGTAGTCACTATTAGTGTGACTTTGCGTGAAGGTGTTTCAAAATTAGAGAGAAAGCCTTCTGGGTGCTCGCTATTGGTGAGTGGTGGAGAGTGTGGGGTGGCAAATGCAGCAATATCTATTGGTGGGATAGGAGATGGTGTATGGTTCTATGGAACATAACATCCTGAATTATTAGGGTGTATTGGCACTTGAATGGTGGAGCCAATAGGCATTTGTTGGCAGAGGCAGTGTAGGTCGTACCGACTAGTAGTTGCTTTATTTAAAAGTGGAGAGCATCGATAACCTTAGCTACTTCTATATGTATATGCATTATAAAGGCTTCATAAAATTGGTCCATGATTTAGTGGGCAAATCAATACCAAGTGATGCATTATGAGCTAGAAATAAAGTGAACAAAATATTTTTGTGAGGTTTCAAGCATCTATCCTTTGTTGGGAAGGTGAATTGGTCCATGTGCATGCGAAGGGTGGTGGAAAGCTTGGGTGTGATTGCAAACATCTCTAAAGTTTCAAAACTTTTCTCTTCTTAATTTCCTCAAGAATAAGTGCTTCCTTGTGGAAAAGAATGTGGGTTCTGAATATATTTAGTGCTTCTCTAACTAACTTGTGAGTAATTCGAAACTTCTTCAAGGAATGTTCCATGAGAACAGATGGAAGTACAAAGCTACCCATGACATCCCTGTCCACTCCTACATGTAGTGTGTGGATCAGAAAACAACACCTATATAAGTTTGGCTTTGATAGGGGGCTGCAAAATATTCATCTAAACCGGATTTTTCCCAAATTGGGTGTAATTCATCATACTTCTATAAGGCTCAAATTCTTGTGAGAAGAATTGAAACCTTTCCCATCTAAGATCGAATCTGAGCTTGGTTTCCCATATGTAATTTGTTTTTGTTATGGATCCCACCAAGCCCTTGAACGAATGTGACTTTGCATGGACTCTACCTATGCGGTTCATGGGAGGATCCGGATCGGAATCTTGCCCTAGAAATTGATGAATTATTGTGGCAGGAGGAATGGGCACTCCTCGATGGGGATGGATCTATAGTCAAGTGGCATATAACTCGGTCCAATTACTATCATTGAATTGGCCTACAAATGCTAGTAACACTACCAAAATAAGAAAAAATGCATGTTAATATGGTCGAAGACACTAGATCTGAGTATGGTGAGACCATAGTCCTTTTGAGTACTAACATGAATTCCCTTTTTAGCTCCTAGAAGTGAAACTTGCAATTGGTCTCAACATGCATCTATTCCCTAGATGCATACTTGGGAAGTGCATGATCTTAGCATGGTGCATTGTGTCTATGGGAAGCTTATCTAGGATTATTATACAATTTATTGAAGTTATTGTTAAGAATTTTGTGCATCGATGGTTTTCTTGTGGACTTAGATGGTGTTTTACACATTTGAGTTTGATTTAAGAGGAATGGATGATCATTACTTGGAAAGTGAATTCATGTTATGGCCTATGGATGACATATTACACAGTGAAGAGAATGAGGGTATATTTGCTTAAGGATCCATTCGTATACAATTGAAGGGGAAGTAGGACATGGTGATTGTGATTTGGGTTGCACAGGTTTACATGAGGTTTGAGCAAACGGCTTAAATCTAGGTTTCTCTAACATAGTGGAATGTTGAAATTGGGCTCTAGCTTGTAACCTAGCTTTTTGGCACCCAAACGTGAGAAGCATTAGGTTGTGGTTTCAAAAGCTCACTGGGCACCCAAATATAATTAATTATTGGTTGGTTCTTGACACCTTCTTTGATCGGTGGTCAAGCTTTTCATCGTGCTATTGATGGAGAACTAAGAGTTGGTCCTTCTCCTTTCTTGACCCAAATCTGCTTTGTTTTGTGGGTTGTTGCCTTACATCCCTAGAAATTTGTTGCTTGATCAACATTTTTGTGTTGCTTTACTCCTAGCAATAGCTTCTAGCAAGAGGTGATTGATTGGTCCATCGTGATAGGGATACATTCTTTTGGAAAGGAGAGCACTCCAACACATGCCTTGTGTTCCCAGATGAGTTGGAATCACATTGTTATAAGATCCTAGGGTCACATAGGGCATGTGTGGACTGGGAAAAAGAAGGGTGTTGGCCCTCGAGTTCAATAGTAAGGCACTGTTTGTGGATCCAAACCTTCAAAAGTCTTTTCTTAAGGTTGATATCAACTACATGCAATAAATCCAATCCTATCCCAAGATTAAAGATTTAGTTAGATCATCATCATGGCACATTAAGAGCTTGATTACTAGGCGACCTCTTCTATAGTAATCGGCACTTAAGTTTCTCTAAGCATGGACTTTCTACACCTCCAAAGCCTACACGATATGCCTCTAATGGCTTTACCTTTAAGCCCATTTTTAGACAACAAGATTGTCTAATGGAACTTAAAGTTGCACTAGAGTCAATCAAGCTCTCATAATCTTGATTGCAATGTCATGTCCTTGCTCAACTGAGTTGAATGGTCTTTGATCTATAATGCTAGGGCTGGCTCATATTTTTGTTTGACACATAGCCATATGATATCTTGGGGCATCTAGGTTTGATAGTATGCCTTGTCCTCTCAAGTTCATGCATTCAATACATTCTAGGGACTTGACCTCTGTATCCTCTCTCATTCTTTGTCCTTGTTCTTTGTGCTTCCTAGCTTGATTCAGTTGTGTAAGCGTCTCTTCTATGAGAGGTTCTCGATAGAGTTTCATTCTAAAGCCACTAATGCATTTGGAGATCCTTTGTCCTTCTATGGTGGCCATTTTCTAACTTATGTGTTCTTTGAGTGTATATACCAATACTAAATTGCCAAATTTTAAGCCTTTGTACTTCACGTGTGCATCAAGGTAAGATTTTGTCTCTTCTTGGTTGCATATATTCTTGCGGTTGCTCTCAATCTTGTCTCCCCTAAGTGGTTTAAAACAAGTATTCTAGAGGATAGTTCATGGTCATTCCATTGATGCATTTTTGCTACTTTCAAAGTAGGTATCAAGAAGTCTAAGGGTAGTATGACATTTTGGCCAAAGAGCATTTGAAAGTTGGTTGCATTGGGTACTATTAAATAGGTCAATCAATACAACCAAACCTCATGATGTAACTATTTGTCCTAATCAGAGCATTTATTATCTGCTAGATTAGTCACTACATTCCAGAAGGTTTTATACATACTCTCAACTTTTCCATTTGCTTTTAGGTATGGTGCTGACTTTTTATGATCACCAAGAAATCTTGCAATAGATATTCAATCACTTCATTCAAGAAATGCATTCCTCTATCACATACTAGTTCTATTGAAATTTTGTACCTTGTTAAAACATTCTCAAATAAGAACCTAGCCATGGTTTTTGTGTCATTCTTATGTGTATCACTCACTTCCACCTACTTGGTTAGGCATTTGTAGGAGCTATGATATGCTCACCATGAGAGTTTTTTGCAAGAGGATTATGGGTCCCATAAATTCTATGCACCATTTGGAGAATGCATGTCCTCCCATCATGGGTCTCAGTGGCATCTTGTCTTTTTATATAGAACATTGAGCTCTTTGGTCTAAATCATAACATTTTACATAGGTATGCATATCCATGTAAAGTGCGGGCCACCAAAGACCTAAGAATAGAATAGTCTTAATAACATGGTTAGGTCCAAAGTGTCCACCTGCTATTTTAACATACTTGATATTCTCTACATCTTTCAAATATCTCCTTGAGTTTTGAAATACGATTTTTTCTTATGTGGGAATGTGCACACAAATCGTCCACATAGAGTTATAGGTTTTTATGTAAGAACTCCTTAAAGACATGACACATGAGCTGGTTGAAAGCCAAGGCACTAGTGAGCCCAAACATCATCACACAAAAGACATAGATTCCCCATTTAGTGGTGAAAGCCATCTTTTGTTGATGTTTAGGGGCTATAGCTACATAATTATAGACTAGAAATCCATCCAGGAAACTATATACCTCCTTACCTACTACATGTTCTAAGAGATGCTCTATGATTGGAAGTGTATAACTATCCCTAAGGGTGGCTGCATTAAATTTCTTCAAGACATACACGTGTAATTTTCCATTTTTTTGGGCACTACCACAATGCGGGATGCCCATTTGGTATGATCAATCGCATAGATGCATCTTGCTTCTTTCAGTCTAACAATTTCTTCCTTCATCTTTTTTGCATATGTGTCATTATAAGTGTATGTTTTTGTTTTGTGGGCTTGGCTTCTAACATCGTGGGGATCCTATGTGAACAAATGTCTAGATCTACTCCTTTCAAATATTTGCATGTCCAAACAAACATGTCTCAGTATTCTTGCAGGAGCTTTATTAACTCTTCTTCTTCCTCAAAACTTAAGTCATTTCCAATGTATGTATTCCGTTCTTTTTGCTCCTCAACTATTACTATGATTTTTTGGTCATTTCTTTATTTTCATAAGCTTCTTCTCCTAAGAGAGCTGCTCTTTTTGGCATCCTCACCATAATTTTCCTATTTTTTATTTAATTTTTTTTGAAGTTCATGAGCAGTTCAAATAACTCTTCTTCCTATAATGGTGATTTTTTCTTTTGTTTCTTTTTCTTTTCCTTCATTTCTACTTGATTAGTTAGTAATATCTCCTTCTTGCACTCACTTTTTTTGTTGGATTTGCATTGACTAGGTACAAGTAATCTTCCTCTTATTCATAGAAGGGATCCATAATGATGGATTCTAGATCTTCCTCCTCTTCCTCTATTAAGGTTTCATGATTAGATAAGGATATTTCAGACCCATCCTCATCACAACGGTGAGTCGATTGTTCTTCATTCACCACTATGTTGACAGTTGTTAATGTTTTTGCCTAACCATCGGGTTTCAATTCCCGACCTGGAAATATCATAGGTGCATAGGATGGTTCTTATATCAACGATCATTTCTAATTAAATGAGCCTTTTGAAGTTCCAAATTCTTGAGTTTGGTCTTCATTTTCTCTAATCAATCTAACAATCCAAATCTAGGGTGTTTTGCTATTTTAAATATGCATAAGATCATAGCTTTCTGCTCAAGAGACCATCCAAAAACAAGGATAATTTTTTGGCTTGTGTAGGTGGTTCTAGGACTAGACATCTCTCTATGTTTTGCTTTAATCTTCATTCCACTTATCTTACAATCTCTTGGGGAGTGTGCTTGAATTTTTGGATTAAAGAGGAAGTATTGTTTCCAATTCCACTCTTTGAGAACTCAATGATGAGAGCTTCTATCAAGTCTGAGATTTCTCTATAGTTTCCTTGATGCAATGGCTAAAACCATGCTAGGTTTTTAACCTTTCGGGTTAATGCAAATTCCTTGCATTGAGTAAACAAATCCTCTACTTGTTCTGCTCTCAATACTTGCTCAAATTCGGTCACATGGTCACAAAGATCTCTTGTGACATCAAAATAGTTGTTCATGGTTTTAACTACATGCCAAGGTCTCAATATTCTCAAATGTTCCCTTTGCCTTGGTAGAGGGAAATCATCGTCTTCTTTGTGTAACCTATGCATCTGGTCTAGTTGATCATTCTTATGATCTAGCCCTTCCTAGGTTATGTGTAAATCTCACTTTCAGCGCCTCTCTTGACTTCTCTCTTTGAGCACTTTAGGCATTAGCATGTCTTGCACTAGTTTGTTTGTGTGAAGCCAAAGGTTTGTGTAGAGATAATACATTTTGGCCCCACCGAAGGTGGGTTTGTTTACTATAGTCTGAGACTATGTACATACTTTTAAAATCATGACTCAAATAAATTTCTTCTCCTGGGTTTTCTAGGTCCTTGAACTAATACGCAAGAAACTTTTTCTTGGTGTAAGGTTTGTTTGCCCGAAATTTCCAAAAAGCTTCCTTTGTGGCTTCATTCACATAGAGATCCATGATCACATTCTCTTGAGGTATCTTGGTTGTGGCTATTATCCTAGTTAGCATTGATTTTATTCTATGAATATTTGATACCTCCACCTGATGCTCTTACTATGAATCTCTAACTTCATACTTGAGAAGAATAATCCCAAAGCCATCAATTCTATTAGGATAACTAGTAACAATGTTCATAGTGCCTTCTTATCAATATAAAATTCGTTCTCAAACTAACACTAGGTGATCTATGCCATGCGGAGGCTTAGGATTTCTCAACTTGATGGCTAATCTCCTAAAACCATCCTCTTCGATGCAAGCACCTAATCCATTGGTTCCAATGTATTCTAACTACATTTTATAGGGTCCTTTTGGTACTTCTAGGTAGGTTGTCTTGGTACTAGTAATAGGTATATCCACGCTATACTCATTAGTTTTCGAACTTAGGTTGAACTAGTTTTCATGCCCTTTCCACACAAAACCATGAGGCTTAAAAAAATACACTTCTTCATGCAAATCACCATTTAGAAATGTAGTTTTAATGTCCAAATGATGTACATTCCAACCATGATGAGTTGCAAGTTCACAGATGTTATGAACAGTAATCATTCGACATGTAGGAGCAAAGGTGTCAAAAAAAATGCCTCTTTCATGAGCATAACCTTTTGCAACAAACTTAGCCTTATACTTGTAAGTTGTTCCATCAGGCTTACACTTCAGCTTGTATACCAACTTACTGCCAATGGCCTTCTTGCCAAGAGGCAAGTCAGATAAAGACTAAGTACCATTTTTCATAATACCATCATATTCTAATTGCATAGCAACCATCCAATTTTTTGAACTTTGTGCTTCATCAAACAAAATAGCTCATTCTCATCACAAAGACTAGAGGTAGCCATAGCATAGCAATCTGATGTAAAAGAAGCACTATGAGAGCTTGAACAAGTACGATATGACAGAGGTGCATCTAATTTGCTATTTCGCAAATTTTGCACCAGCCATTTAGGCATGGTCTTTGCCTTCTCTATATTATTTCTCTCATCAAGAAGTGCTTCATGTAAATTTGCATAAAAAATGGAATGATCTACATCATCACATGCAACTTGTAAAGGCTGAGAAATTGCCTCATTTGAACTAGCACTAGACTATCTACCTATGAAAAGAGGCAGCAAAGTGTCATACACATCTTTGGAACTAATTGATGTCTCCTTAGTACATGAAAGTAATGTTTTAATTGCATCCTCCTTAAAAAAAACATCATGGCTAACCAAAATGCATTTAGTATGTGGATGATACAGATGATAGCCTTTGCGTTTGGAATTGTACCTAACAAAAATGCATTTCACTACTTTATCATCCAATTTCCTGTGTTCTTATTCAGGCACTAATGCATATGGCAGACAACTAAAGACACACAGATGAGAAACAGATGGCTTGCGACCATGCCAAGCCTCATATGGAGTGATAGACTTCAATGATTTAGTGGGATACTTGTTAAGTACATATGTTGCACACATAAGAGCCTCAAGCCAGAAACTATGTGGTAAAGCCTGATTCTTGACCATACACCTCGCCATCTCCATGAGTGACCTATTCTTCCTTTCAACAACCCCATTCTGTTGAGGTGTAATGGGCACTATACACTAATGTTTTATAGCATGTTCAGCCAGAAATGCATAAAAATCAAAAGACATAAATTGCCTCCCTCAATTAGAATGGAGGGTACCTCAAGTGTGGGCAGAGAGGACACCATTTTAGATTTTTGTAGGTGTAGAAAACTAGCAAAATTCAGATGACCAAAGCATGCATGCCGAAGCTTTGCATTTGATGTGGCTTGAGAATCATGTACTTCACATGTTAACTCATTCACAAATTTTCATAGTCTACAAGCTTATACAACCCACGACATAAAATACCAAAAGTAATAATGACATTTCCATTTGATAGATCATGAACTGTACATATGTCATCAACAAATTTCACAACCAAGCTGATCTTGGCCAATATTGAAACTAATAACAGATTTTTATTGATCCCTTGCACAAATAAAGCATCTGAAAATGTAAAAGAACTACCATCAACATTAGTCAAAATGATCTTACCAACTCCCATGACAGGATAAGAGGAGTTATTGGTGCATGTGATAGTATTCCTTGTAGGAGAAGGCTTAAGTGAAGTGAAGAAATTGTGTTGCAAGGTAATATGTTTGGTTGCCCCACCATCAAAGTACCAACATATGAGTCTAGTGCAGACATACACTGTTCATGAGAAGATGGGTCATAACTGCAAACAATAAATGCCCATTCTTCGTTCTACACAAGATTAGTAGACTCTACTTTGGGTGTAGAGGTGTCTGCGACAACCACTCCAGCCTCTTTCTTCTTTGCCTCTCTTGCAGCTAGTTTTGGAAAACTCTTTATGACATGATCATTTCCTTTACAGTATTTGCAAAACAATTTCTACTTTTCTCTTTCAATATTGTCATTGTCATCCTTCTTTGATTGTGCAAAATTAGCATATTTTTGCTTACTACTAGATGAGTTCCATTTACCTTTTTCCCTTTTGATTAGCCAGGAAAGCTTGATGTGAAACATGCATAAAGGACCTATTCTTCCTAGATTGACCTTCCTACAATAGAACAGTGACTAACCCCTCAAATGTTAAGGCATTTGGATTGCCTTTCATCATCAATCAAAGAGTAGAAGCAAAACTCTATTATGAATCTAAAGACTGTTAAGAACAGTCTACGTAAGTGAATTGTCAGGCAAGACTTCATCAGCAGAAATCAACTCCTCCTTCAAAACTTTGATCTTTGTCAAAAACTTGTCCATGGAATCTCCTTCATTCATGTGTTCACTCTCCACAGAGGTAGGCAACACAAGCCTCATTCCTTGCCTGGTATAAAGTGGTAAGTGTATCCCAAGCATCCTTCGTTATTTTGCAAGAGCAAATGTAAGGAATAATGGCATGTTTGACAAAAAAGGCTATGAATGCATGTGCTTGAGCATCTCTACCATCCAAATGAAGTTTCTCTATAGTAGATGTAGTAGGAACCGCAACATGAATAGGAACCTGAAGAATATCACCATCTTCAACACCATCTGCATCACCTTCAGTAACTATATTTGCAGGTGTAATAGGAAATTTTTCAACACCCTGTACAATATTCCAGTCCTTTTGCAATCAATAGATGATGCATCATATAATCCCATAATGGGTAATTGGTACCATCCAACTTATCCTCAATAGCCAACATACAAAATATGTCACTAGTTTCAGCCATGGCCATTGACTAAAATACCCTAATGCAAAAAAATGATTGTATCCCAAAAATTTGAATAGAACTATCGAGTTTTGCTAGACATGTAGCAGACTTCGAGATGCTTATACTGGCAAACCGAAACCTATATATATCTTTGGCAAAAAAAGATGAAATTGCCTACATAGGCACTACGATAGTGCATTCGAAGGTCAAAATGAGCTTAGATCGCAATTTAGATGCCAGAGAGCGAAGCCATTTGAACTCCTAATCGCCCTTAGTGATGATGACATCTTAGATGAAGCGGTGACCTACTCTGATACCAAGTGTTGGAGTTTGAGGTTTGGGGAAGCACACGAACAACAAAAGGAAGAAGAAGAAGCTTGGAGCACAACACACAATATTGAATGCATTACCAAGAGAATGTACAAAGACAAGTGACTCATTAGGGTTATAGACATATATAGAAGCTGAGGGAAAAAGACCTCCTAAAGTGCCCTGATGGTCCTAGTGTGTTCACATACATCACTACCTAGATATATCAACATGAAGGGCATTGTGAAAAGGCTACCTGACTTCTACTCTCAAAACACAAAGAATTTATGTGAGACTTGTCAATAAGGAAAGAAAAGAATACTAAGTTTCAAGAGAAATACCTACATCAATAGTTATCCTTTGGAGATCATACACACAAATGCTTGAGGTACAACCAAGGAATCATAATATGTAGGAATAAAGTACTTTGTTACATTTAAATATGACCTCACTAGAACGATATGGATCTACTGCATAAAGAATAATTCAAATGTGCTCAATTTCTTCAAATGGTTCAAGTTATGTGTAGAAAAGGAGGAAAATATATATCTGAAGGTGTTGTCACTTGGAGGGGGAGATTATTTCTACCAAATCTTATATTATTATCTACGGTCCTAAGGGACCAAGAGATATTCCACTTGTAGGTACACACCCCAACAAGATTGGGTAGAAAAGAGGAAGAACATATATATCATAGAGGTAGTAGGTAAATGATGAATGAAATGAATGCACCAAATTTTTATTGGGTTGATGCATTTACGACAGCTATTTATTTGATGAGAAAGCCCCCAAATTAAGGTATACATTCAAGGAAACCATATAAAGCAATTAAAGGTAAAAGACCTAACTTATTTCACTTTAGAATTAATATATGCACATACCTAGTGAATTGATAGGAAAACGTTAAGCTAGGGAAGATAATGCATTGCCACTTGTTATTCCAGCAATCAAAAGGGTTATAGATGTTATAACCCACACACTAAGGAGGTAAAGTGTCTCAAGAGATGTAGCACTTGATGAAACATTTCCATAGTGTGGAAAGAAATATGATACACATGTAGATGACATAGATGAACCGAGAAAAGTTTCAAAGATATGATCAAGTAAGCATGGATCTTAGTGAACCAAGAAGCTCAAAAATTGAAAAAAAAAACAAAAAATAAACTCACCATAGAGGAAGAGATCAAGAAGCTACTCAAATCAAGGAGCTCAATCCAAAAAAGGTAAAGCAACAATTGTAAATCTTTATAATGAAGGTATTGAGCTTGAAGTAGAATTGCATATTAAAGATGAAGGATATGAAAAAGCAACATCAAAGGCTAAGATCAAATTCCAAAAGCAAAATTTCTTCATACCTCCTAAGGTAGAATAAATTAAATGAGTTTGGATAAAGTTCCCCATTAGCGTTACATATGATGTATCTATGCTTTTTGCTAGTAGTCGATGATTATAGTAGAATAATGTGGGTGTACTTTATTCGGGAGCAAGCTGATGCATTTGATGAATTTAAAATGTGGCACAAGATTGTTGAAAATGAAATGGGTAGAAAACTCACAAAGTTCCATACTCATCCAAGAGGAGAATTTATATTGATATAATTCAATAACTATTGTGATTCTCATGGAATCAGGAGGAAGATTATCACAACCCACGTACCTCAATAAAATAGTGTTGTTGACAAAAGAAATAGGATAGTACTTGAAACATCTTACTACTACATATTGAAAGCTCAAGGTATTCCTGATTCATTTTGGGCATAATCAGTTAATATGGCTATGTATGTTTTGAACAGATGCTACAAAAAGGCATTGCATGGCATTACAATCAAGAAGCATACTCTTGTAAAAAGCCTTCAACCATGCATTTCAAAATTTTTTGATGCTTTTCAAATGCACATATACTGGAACTAACAAGAACTAAGTTAGGATAAAAAAGCAAAAAATGTGACTTCTTAGGATATATTGAAGAGTCTTGAAAGAGCTAAAATTGTTTCAATTGTTGTTCCTTAGAGAGAAGCAAGGAATATAGCCACAACAACAATGATTTTTCCCAAGAGTAAAACGCATTGGCACATAACGAATCTTGGAAGAATGATGAAATGTAGCAGATGCTCTTCCATGGGTGTCACCTAGTTCTCTCTCCTAAGTTCTTTCCTATTTTTGAACCACTTGTAAGAATTACTAGGATCAAGACTCTACGGGTGCATATTATCTAATCAAAGTTTTTTTGTATAGAAACTCGGCTTATTTAGATGAAAGGTGAAGTGTGTCCTCGAAGAAATCTAGAACAAAAATTTCTTTTCATGATTAAATTATTCTAAAACTCCATTGAAACCACAAAATGATAAGAAATTTGCTAAAAAAGTTTATATTTAAACTAATCTGAAAAATTATTGCGGTCTCAAAAAGAGTTTTCTCACAAGCTTCATATTTTGTACATATGTTTGCCCAAATTTTCTTATGATTCTTTTGATTCCAATTAAAACCTCTAAATGTGCACCTCTAGCTTTTTCTCTGAAGCATTGTATTGCATCAATATGTGGTAGTAGTAACAAATTAGACCAAGTATAAGTTAGCCTAGAAAAGAGACTTTAAAAATTGCAATCAGGTTACTAATAAAGGACTCCACACATTGATTAAGAACAAGAAAAATGCACATATAGATTTTTGAGCCTCCACATGTGAAGAGCTCTTCTTTCTTGCCCAAATTTCTTTTCCCTTGCACACAAATGAGCACGGAAGCTCTTGTTTGTCTATCTCCATGTATCTAAAAGAATCCAAGAAGTAACATCTACTCCTTGGACATAGAAGATGCAATACAAAGAGACTAGAGGAGATCTCTATAGCACTTGAGCTTCTCGTGGCTATTTGGATGAGATAAAGAGAGGAGAAAATGGAGAATTCTTCTCTTTACAATGACTTTTTGAGAAAATCCATGGGTTTCTTCTCTTTGTTTTAGCCTCGATGGTCTTCATTTGCATGCATATGATAAAAGTTTTAAAGATGAAGATTTTTTTTTGGAGAAAAGGGTATTTCTCTAGGAACCACTCATGAGGAAACATAGTGAAGGAAAGAGACTGAGAGCACCAAAGGCCTTATGGAAATATTTGCATCTCTTCTTCTTCTGTAAATCAGTATCATTAGAGGAATGAGCGAAAGATGAAGGTTTAGGCTTTGGTTTTGATTAACCCAAAGTTGAACCATACTTGTTTTTCTCTTTTGTGAGATAGCAAGTTCTTGCATTCTCTCAATCAAACCACTCTTATTCACTCTAGATTGATCTTCTCAACCTCATCAAATGCATACATATGGTCTCCCTTTTGCAACCAAATGGAGTGTAGTGGCAAAGCTTTGAGAAGATTTTGGTAATCCTTTCAAATGTGTGTATCATTTTTATGGCAACATAGGGGAAAACCCTCTAGCCAGCATTATAGTAAAAAGTGCCCATGTATAGGAAAAAGATTCATATCAAAGCAACTAGAGGAAGCCATAAGTGTAACATGTCGTTGATGTTTTTTAGGATGTGAAGCCAGTCACTCTCTTCTCAAACTCTACTTGAGATCTTAAATAAGTTGGTATTTAATTTCTTGACCAACTTATGTCATTGTAGTTTTGTTGATATATTATTGACCTTTGACTATCCACATTGTGGCTATTAATCTTTCTATTGGTTATAATTCTTCCTAAGTCTAGGTGGTGGCGAGTATGGAGTTTTATATGTTAGATCTTCTTTGTATACGGCTATAGTGGGGTTAGATTGTGCACTTGTTTTTTCTCTTTCTTGTAATTCCTAGACTTGGGCTTGTAAAGTTGTGATGGTGGTGTCTTTGGTTACATTATCTTGACATGTCTATTCGAGTTCCTGATTGAAATTTTTTTATTCTATTTGTTGGTCCAAAGGTTGAAGTTCTAATGGTGTGATAGCCATTTGTGGCCATGCATGCTCTTCAAGTGATGAAGATGAATTATCCAAATCTTGGTGTGTTGTCTACCTCAAAGATGCTCATATGATGGTCTACATCAAGTGACATAAAGAAAAGATGAAGGAAAAAGATGAATATTTTAAAGGAAAAGGACTATAAAAGTTAGGCTCATAAAGACAATTCAAAGGCTTCAAATGCATTCAAATTATAAAGATTAAAGAGATAACAAGCAGCAACAAAAGGATTTAGATTTGGGCACTTTTTGACCCTCCTACGATTATGTATAAGATCATATAAAAAAGCCTATTTGTGTTTGTTTGTAAAGGAAAAAATAATGGATTTGATTTGTTTATTTAACTTAAGCACAGATTAAATGGTTTTTCGTATAAAAGGAGAAGCACTCTCATTATCATATTGTCCTATCTTGTATTATCATCTTATTTTGAGAGCTTAAGTGATCTCTTAATACTCTTAGAGCTAACCTTTGATAAACACTTGTGAGAAACCTCATATGGACCATTTGATTCCTTGTACTCAAATTCGTTTTGATCATTAATAGAAATCTTCATCTTCAAGCATGAATGGCACTCATCGGAAGCTTATGAGAGATGAATTCAAGTGGATTTTTTATGGATTTTTCTACCTCAAGTGTATGTAAAGTCAACTTGATTGTAAGTTTTTGATTGGAAGCTAATCAAGGTATGCATTCCATTCTATAAATCAATCTTGTCAAATCGTTTTCATGATGAATTGATTCCAAATTACTTTGATGAGTTGAGGAATACCTTTCTTGGTAAATACTGTTAAAATTTGTCGAAGTAGACACTTTCCATTGAATCATTCTTGATATTTCATCAAGCTTCGTTAGATCAAATGATTTTTTGAATGTCTTTGATCAAAATATTATGAGATGAATTTATTTTAGAACAATAAATAATGTGTATTTTCATGAAGTGAATAAACTTTGCACAATGGCTCTCTCCGAGCAATCTGATGATTCAAATATATCAAAAATTGATAAATCTTTTGTTTTGATCCCTCAAAAGTTTGAAAAATTTACCCATAATTGTCCTCATAATTGAATTAGTAATTGCCATTACAAGATTTCAATGGACTAAAATTGTACTTTCTCTTCTTCTTTCATGACTACAAAACATGTTAAGGGCATCGATTGTGCATAACCACATGTTAATTAGTGCACTTCCTAATAATTAGTAAACTTCATGAATATTTTTTTACTGTAGCTAATTTGCTTTTTCAAGCAATACAATTTGGACTAATTTTGTTGAACTCAGCTTGGAGCATGCATCAAACTCAAAACGTTCATCTTCCTATACATGAATCCAGTTTCATTTGTGCACATTCCAACTCTCTCTCTCTCTCTCTTTTGTAGAAAGTTGCTCTCTCAAACCTTGCATAAGCATTTCATGAGATGCATCAATTTCACTAATCCTCAAAAGTTATTCACTTTTTTCACTACAAAATGACCTTATACTAAATGTCTAAAAAGTGATAGTGCTTTCTAAGGTATTTTTTGCATTCCCATCTACTATATCACTCAGAAAATTCAAGTTACTGTTCATTTTATTTGCTAAGTCATCAAACTTTGTTCTCTTGATCAAAATGAACATTCTCGAAACGATGGAGTTCAACTTTTCTTCTAAAACTTGTGTCCTTTCAATAGATACCAAGTTGATCTCTTTAGAAAGTGCAAACATTCTGTCATAAACCTTATCAAAATATGTTCCCTTGGACATAATCTATTCCTACAAATGCTTGAGCTCATGCATAACCTAAGCTAGTAAATGCTCTAGGTGTTTAAGAGTACTCTCAATGCTACTTCGTTCCTCCTCAACTTTCACCATCCCCTCTTTTTATAGAAATCTCAAGTGTTTCAGCCATTAAATTGAGTGAAACAACTAATATTGTTTGAATTCTATGAGTTGTTCCTTACAAAGAAGCAAGGAATATAGCCACAACAGCAATGATTTTTCCCAAGACCAAAGCACATTGGCAGGTAACGAATCTTGGAAGAATGTTGAACTGTAGCAGATGCTCTTCCATGGGTGTCACCTAGTTCTCTCTCCTAAGGGCTTTCCTTGACCACTTGTAAGAATTACTAGTATCAAAACTCTACGGGTGCAACATGATCTAAGAAAAAAGTTTTTTTTTTTTTTAGAAACTCAACTTACTTAGATGAAAGGTGAAGTATACCCTCAAAGAAATCTACAACATCAACAACCAAACTCTCCTCCATATTAGCAATAACAAGCTTATGTCTTTCGTGTAATTTCTTTTCATAATTAAATTATTCTGGAAGTCTATTGAAACCACAAAACGATAACAACTATGCTAAAAAAAGTTTATATTTAAACTAATCTGAACAAATTATTGTGGTCTCAAAAAGATTTTTCTCACCAACATCATATTTTTTACATATTTTTGCCCTGATCAAGAAAGAAAAATGCACATACAGATTTTTGAGCCTGCACATGTGAAGAGCCCTTTTCTCTTGCACGAATTTCTTTTCTCCTGCACACAAATGAGCACGGAAGCTCTTGTTTGTCTCTTTCCATGTATCTAAAAGAATCCAAGAAGTAACATCTGCTCCTTGGACATAGAAGATGCGACACAAAGAGATTAGAGGAGATATCTATAGCACTTGAGCTTCTCGTGACTCTTTGGATGAGAGAAAGGGAGGAGACAATGGAGAAGTGTTCTCTTTACAACGACTTTTTAGCCTCGATGGTCTTCATTTGCATGTCTATGATAAAAGTTTTAAAGATGAAGATTTTTTTTTGGAGAGAAGGATATTTCTCTTGGAACTGCTCATGAAGAAACATAGTGGAGGAGAGAGACTGATAACACCAAAGGCCTTATGGAATGGACTTAATGATTTATTTGCATCTCTTCTTCTTTTGTAAATCAGCATCATTAGAGGACTGAGTGGAAGAAGAAGGTTGAGGCTTTGGTTTTGATGACTCCAAAGTTGAACCATACTTGCTTTTCTCTTTTGTGAGATGTGCTTGCATTCCCTCAATCAAACCACTCTTATTTACTCTATATTGATCTTCATAACCTCATCAAATGCATACATATGGACCCTTTTGCAACCAAATGGAGTGTAGTGGCAAAGCTTTGAGAAGATTTTGGTAATCCTTTCAACAATGTAGACATGAGTGATGCATCCAAAATAAGGTCATCTATTTTTGCCAATTCTTGGACTTAGATGCCAAGTTTTGTTTATCTTCTTTTGGCACATGTGCGGATGCTTTGCTTGCAAACAATCAAAAGTAGTTGAAATTGGGCTTGCATCCATAGTAGGCTTCAAATGGAGTCTTTTTCGTAATGCACTTGTGAAACCTCTATTAATGATGTGAATGTGGTGTGTACAACTTTGTCTCAAAACTTGAATGGTAAGGCTTTGTTTTTCAAGCATAGTGCATACCATTTCCATGACGATTTTGATCTTTCTGTCAACTACTCCATTTTGTGATGGACTGTGAAGTTGAGTGACTTGCCTCTCGATGCCCTTTTATTTCAAGAAGTTGTCAAATTTATGGTTGAGGAATTCACCACCTCCACTGGATCTAATGATCTTTACTGAATTGGATGATTTGTTCTCAACTTGATATACCCATTCTCTAAACTTAAAAAATGTATATGCATTCGACTTGAGTAAATAGACCCATATTGTATCTAGTGTGATCATCTAATATGAGAAAGAGATAAGAGTGATACACTTAGCAATGGGTTATTTATTGGTCCACAAAGATCCATGTGGACCAAAGCTAGAGGGTTTCTTGCTCGAGTGGAAGCCTCTTTGGGAGTAGGAACGTTGTGTTGCTTGCCTTGTGTGCAAGCTTGGCCGATATCATGCGCTTTTCCAATCTTGGGTAATCTCTTAACTAATTGAGATGTTGAGAACTTCACCACCTCCACTGGATCTAATAATCTTTACTGAATTGGATGATTTGTTCTCAACTTGATATACCCATTCTCTAAACTTAAACAATGTATATGCCTTAGACTTGAGTAAATAGACATATATTGTATCTAGTGTGATCATCTACTATGAGAAAGAGATAAGAGTGATACACTTAGCAATGGAGGTATTCATTGGTCCACAAAGATCCATGTGGACCAAGGCTAGAGGGTTTCTTGCTCGAGTGGAAGCCTCTTTGGGAGTAGGAACGTTGTGTTGCTTGCCTTGTGTGCAAGCTTGGCAGACATCATGCACTTTTCCAATCTTGGGTAATCTCTTAACTAATTGAGATGTTGAGATCTTGCTTAAACAAGATGTGTGTCCATAGTGTTAATTCTAGTATAGAAATCTATTCCTTACTAAGAAAGCAAGAAAGCTTGTACAAGCCTTTATGTCCTTAGTGCTAGGAGCAATCACTTTCATCGATGTGTTGTCAAAGAGAACTTATTTGTGATTATCAATAATAGCTTTCATGGAGAGGAGATTCATGCAAAGGCTCGATACAAAAATTAAGCTTGATAAGGCTTTGCATTCTTCTTTGTCATTTATAATTTGTACTTTGCCTTTTCATTCAATTGGGAGACTCTTGTTATTTCCTAACTATATTTTGCCTTTGTGGTCTTCTAGCTCTTGAAATGAATCATGGCCATTTGACATGTTAGAGGTTGCACTAATATCAAGTATATCAAGTATCCATTCCTATGATAAAGAATGCCTGAGTATAAATATACAAACCATACCTCCCACCTGGGCAACGAATCCATTGCAACATGCACAGGATAAAGGGTTGTAATGAATCAAGGATAAAGGCTTGTACAAAATTTCTTGCTTTCTTAGTAAGGAATTCATTTCTATACTAGAATTAACACTATGGACACACATCTTGCTTAAGCAAGATCTCAACATCTCAATTAGTTAAGAGATTACCCACGATTGGAAAAGTGCATGATGTCTGCCAAGCTTGCACACAAGGCAAGCAACACAACGTTCCTACTCCCAAAGAGGCTTCCACTCGAGCAAGAAACCCTCTAGCCTTGGTCCACATGGATCTTTGTGGACCAATGAATACCTCCATTGCTAAGTGTATCACTCTTATCTCTTTCTCATAGTAGATGATCACACTAGATACAATATGGGTCTATTTACTCAAGTCTAAGGCATATACATTTTTTAAGTTTAGAGAATGGGTATATCAAGTTGAGAACAAATCATTCAATTCAGTAAAGATCATTAGATCCAATGGAGGTGGTGAAGTTCTCAACATCTCAATTAGTTAAGAGATTACCCAAGATTGGAAAAGCGCATTATATCTGCCAAGCGTGCACACAAGGCAAGCAACACAACGTTCCTACTCCCAAAAAGGCTTCCACTCGAGCAAGAAACCCTCTAGCATTGGTCCACATGGATCTTTGTGGACCAATAAATACCCCATTGCTAAGTGTATCACTCTTATCTCTTTCTCATAGTAGATGATCACACTAGATACAATATGGGTCCATTTACTCAAGTCGAAGGCATATACATTTTTTAAGTTTAGAGAATGGGTATATCAAGTTGAGAACAAATCATCCAATTCAGTAAAGGTCATTAGATCCAATGGAGGTGGTGAATTCCTCAACCATAACTTTGACAACTTCTTGAAATAAAAGGGCGTCGAGAGGCAAGTCACTCAACTTCACACTCCATCACAAATTGGATTAGTTGACAGAAAGATCAAAATCATCATAGAAATGGTATGCACTATGCTTGACAAACAAAGCCTTACCATTCAAGTTTTGAGACAAAGTTGTACACACCACATTCACATCATTAATAGAGGTTTCACAAGTGATTTACGAATAAGACTCCATTTGATGCCTACTATGGATGCAAGCCCAATTTCAACTACTTTTGACTCTCTGGAAGCAAAGCATCCGCACATGTGCCAAAAGAAGATAAACAAAACTTGGCATCTAAGTCCAAGAATTGGCAAAAATAGATGACCTTATTTTGGATGCATCACTCATGTCTACATTGTAGATTACCAAAATCTTCTCAAAGCTTTTCCACTACACTCCATTTGGTTGCAAAAGGGATTCCATATGTATGCATTTGATGAGGTTGTGAATATCAATCTAGAGTGAATAAGAGTGGTTTGATTGAGGGAATGCAAGCACATCTCACAAAAGAGAAAAGAAAGTATGGTTCAACTTTGGGGTCATCAAAACCAAAGCATCAACCTTCTTCTTCCACTCATTCATCTAATGATGGTCATTTACAAAATAAGAAGAGATGCAAATAAATCCATAAGTCCATTCCATAAGGCGTTAAGTCCTCCATTGCAACGAATACAAGCAACGTGCACAGGGCAGTCATCTTGACCACTAGAGAGAAGATTTTCTCGAAATCAACACCGCATTGTTGCTTAAAACCCTTTGCAACAAGTCATGCTTTATAATTTGGAGAAGCACTATCTAATGTGAATTTCAGCTTATATACACATTTACATGGTAAACCTTCCTTGCCCTTTGGCAAAGGTACTAAATCCCAAGTACCATTCTTGTGATTAGAATCGAACTCACTCTTCATGGCATGCTTCCACTTGACATGATTCATTGTCTGCATAGCCTCTTTGTAGCAAGAAGGATCACTAGCATCTGTTAGCATAACAAAATCCAATCCGGGAACATATCTATTAGATGGATGTGAGATATGTGTAGAGCGTCTCAATGATTGTTGAAAAGGAACATTTGTAAACTGATCTGATCGGACATTCTCTTGAATATCCCTATGTGCAACATTTTTATGCATGCTAATTGGAGGATTAGTATCCGCAAAGACCACTCTCCTCACTTCAACCTCCTTAGTGGGTTGTTTATGCATCTTAGACTGATTGAAAATGACATCACTACTTCTGATCATTGATTGTGTTTCAGGATCCCATAAGCGATATCCAAATCGTCCTTCTTGATCATATCTAAGAAACTACTCTATCTTGAATAGTTCTATTCATCCTTTCAGCTACACCATTCTATATTGGGGTATAAGGAGTTGTAAACTCTCTACGAATTCCTCTAGACTGACAAAAAAGGTTGAATTCATGTGAGGTATACTCACCCCCATTATCTCAATGTAAAGCCTTAAGCTTAGTTCCTTTTTCAATCTCAACTAGAGCAAGCCATTTTTTTAAAGTAGGGAATACCTCATCCTTTGCTTTGATAGGATATACCCAGACTTTTCTAGTAGCATCATCTATGAAAGTGACAAAATAAAGCTCTTTGTGAGCATAGGAACACACACATATGTATGAATGAGATCTAAAGGCTAAATTGAAGAGTCAATGTGCATTTTGTGCACATTCCTAGTTTGCTTTCCATATTGAAAAAATCGTGAAAGATAACACAGGTAAGTAGCCAAAATAAGAAAGATTCTCTATTCCACTATGTGATATATGGCCCAAACAACCACGCCAAATACAAGCCATAGGCTGTTAGTAACAACTAACAAGTGTTCTTTCTATGATACAAATAAAGGATAAATTGAGCCAACTTTGATTCCTTTTGCAATAATCATATTGGCCTTTGATATGCAAAATAATTGGGCATAGAAGACCACCTTGTAACCAAGTTCATCAAGTTAATCAACTGACATCAAATTGCATGATAACTAAGGTACATGGCATACATTATGCATAGTAGATTTTGAACCATCAATGAGTTGCACAACCACATCTCCTATCCCCACAACGTCACACTAGTAAGAGTCACCAAGTCTCACAGTACCAAGAGACTTTACCACATAATTAGAGAACCATTCTCTGTGTGGTGTCACATGGTAAGACTAGCAGCCATGTGTGAGAAAGAGAATAATCCATAGGAGCCTCAGTTGGCACAGTGCTATTGAGTTTCAACACATCAGCATCATCAAAAATAACATTAATTTCTTCCGTTTTCGCAGTCGAAGTAGATGGTGTAGGTAACTGTTTAACATTCCCATCAAAATTCTATCCTTTGCCTTTAGCATTCTTTAATGCATTACAATCTTTCTTCGTGTGTCCATGCTTATGACAATAATGGCATTCGATATCCCTCTTCCTTGATTTACTTTTACTCTTATTCCATTGACTATTCTTTCCTTGGTAAGAATCATGAGCATTATATGCATCTCCACTCTAAGTGCTAGCCATAGACTTTCTATAAATCTCCTCACTCAAAGAGTGCTCCACATATGTCATCATCGACCAGTTTACCACCAAGTGCACTATTGTTAATAGCTATGCAAAACGTATCCCATGATGATGGTAAGGTGCATAACATCAAGGCTGCTTTCATTTCATTATCCATATCCATTTTTTGAGCATGTAACTGGGAGAATATAGCATCAAATTCATTTAGATGAGTATCAACACCATTTGTGTCCTTCATGCGAAGATCATATAACTATCTCATGAGATACACTTTATTTGCTGTCGTCTCTTTTTCATATATATTGAATAACCTCTTCCAAAGCTCCTCTGACTTCCAGTCTAATACTGTAAAGTAAACATTGTTTGCCAAGTGCAATTGAATGGTAGACCTAGACATTTCATCTAACTCATCCCAATCATCTTCATCCATGTTAGCAGCTTCTTTGAGATTCCATTTACTAGCTTGCATTACCTCCTCTGAATCAGCACATCTTTAGTCTGATTCTTCCATAGAGAAAAGTTTGCACCGTCAAATTTTTGGATCTCAAAATGGTCTTTGCCTTGCAAGTTATAGCTCCTCCTCGGAACACTGGCACTAGACCCTGATCCACCAGATGTGCCTGAGACCTCTGATGCCATGATGGTAGAGAACTGAATAGAATGATAATGGAGCTAGAAGAGTCCAAACACCACGAAGGCTCAAAGAAGGATCACCAACTGTCACATTCTAGAAGAGAATTCAATGGTCTTCCTAGAAAAATGAATTAATGAATAGTAATGACCGACCAAAAGGATTATGTGAGAATAAATGTGCTCACACCAATAAGTGTATCAAGGAGTAAATCAACCACTATATAGTTGACAAAATAAAAAATATAGAAAAAATTTTCCAGAGTACCCTCTACAAAATGAGCATATGAACAGTGTCCAAATCTCATAAAACTATAACATGTTTACTTGCATAGTGAATCACTGACTCCACTGCATATAATCAGTTACCCAAAAGATCCAACTAAGCTTATCGAGCACCTATGAACAACTATCATACATCTCCTATGGTGAGATTGGGTAAGTCTTCCACCTCTATCACTAAAGAGACCCTGACATCTAGGTGTCTCCCAGTTAAGAAAACCTCATCATGGTCGTATTTATCAAATGTAAAAGGATTTATGCAAAAACGTAACTGCTATATCAATGACCACATGGACGTACATAAGCGATATCCAAAGAAGAATACATAGTGTGTATGTGCTCAATATATGCAGTAAAATGGCACTAAAAGGTCGAATTCACTACCCAAACACTGGCCAAAAATACCTGCAAGTGTCTGTCAACTCTATTCTTTAGGCTCAAAAACCTCCATAGACTTGCGGAGACTACTCCCACCATAACTAAACCTTTCAAGAAACCTATAGATTAGCTAGTGTGGCTGAAAACACAGCCCCAAAAATTGAACATTTGTTATCAAAGAAGTACAAAAAACACTCTTCTTGATGTTCTTGGACCTCTGTGAAGAGAACTATGCACGAAAGTGCTCCAAAGTGGCTCCAAAAATCACCCCAAAAATGCTTCAAAAATAGGCTTTGGAAGCAAAGAATGAAGCTTTGGGGGGTCAAAACTTGTTGAAGATAATATGAACCTTAGTCTTTCCCCTGCTTCAAGCACCACAAGAGTGTAGCTGAATGGCAAGATATTGCCATGGTTAAGTGAGTGAGCTCTAAGCAATACTAGAATGGGTGATCTCTCAGGAAGTACCAGGAACCTTTGTCTTCCTTGATCATTGAGGTCCTCCCTCGCATGCAACCAACGGTGCCAATGGTGACTTCATTGACTTGGATGACAAGGTATGCCAAGGTATATGCCTTGGTCACCACCTTAGTTGTAAGCCTTGGAGAAACCCTTGGGTGGGTGGGTGGGTGTGAGCCTTGGAGAAAGCCTTGGGTCGGTGGGTGGGTGGGTGGGTGGGTGCGAGCCTTGGAGAAAGCCTTGGGTGGGCGGGTGCTCAATTCACTCCCACAAAAGGAACAAAGATTTTGCATCGAAATGATCTGATACCAGTGAAGTATTTCAATGGTGATGTACCACAATGCATTGTCCTTCTCAACAGCTCCACGATATCCTCGAAGTAGAAAACTGACTCCTAGCACTTCATATGATAGATACTCCACACAGAGGCTATAGAATACACAAAAACACGGTACATAGGGAGCACAAAGACAAACTTCTTAGGTGTTACAAATATTGTCAAACTTATAGTCTATGGCTGACCAAGCCACTATATGTTTTATTGAAGAACATATACAAAGAAGTGTCCGGTGGCCATTTGGCCTTTCACATGGATACTAACGATAACAAATGTTTCATGTAGCTAGTTCTCTATCCTTATCTAGCTCGGGTTTCATATCATCTACTAATTCATATAACAAGATTGTGTATAAGTAAGCCCTAATCATGTCCTTCCACATATTATAGTTCATGCCATTCAACCTTTTGGAAATGAACATAGGCATAAATCATGGCAAGTACAACATACTCAAAGACATTTGAAATGGTAGGCATTGTAGCCATTAAAGCAAATCGAACTTAACAAATGAGTTGCCACACTTGCACATAATTAGCACCAGATTTTTAGATGGGGTGAGAGGGGTCTTAGAGCTGCCCTTTTCTGGACACATTGACACCTTGGGGGGCTTAGCGTAGCCCAAAATGCATCAAGAGACATCCTTTGGGGGCTTACAATAGCCTCCCAAAGCGCGCGCACACACACACACACAAGGATCTTCTTATATCCATGATGGTACAAAATGTAGGCATTTAGTGCCTAATAGATCCAAAAAATTGTGTAAAGTTGAGGGTTGCTAACCTTGGATAAATACAAAGACCCCTTAGTGAAGTGCCAAAAGATATGCTACAAATTTTAGAGACACATGGAGAGAGATTTTCACCACGCAATGTGGGTAGGATAGTGCCACTTGAGTTGTTTGGGGGAGGATCAAAGTGTCTTAATAGAACCCCTTAACGAGGGAGTATAATGATTGACAAGGATGCTAAAAGATGTGCCCAAAAACTAAGATCTTGGTTAACAAAGTAATAATATAATCAAAAGAGGGTGGTGGAGAGAGGTGTTGTAATGATATAGAAGTAGGACCATAAAGAATGATCAATGATCCCTTTGTATTGCTTAATGAAAATGTACTTTGAATGAAAAATTTCTTGGGTACAATTTTGGAGTGAATAAAGTTAAGGTATGCATAAGCACAAGAGATACTATTACATGGATACCAAATGCAATGAATTTGGCCCAAATATATCATTATTAATGTCATATTCTATTGGAGTTTGAGATCTGTGCAAGCACACGAACAACACAAGGAAGAAGTAGAAGCTTGGAGCACAACACAATGCTGAATGAATTACCAAATGAATGTTCAAGAATAAGAGACCCGTTAGGGTTATAACCGTATATACATGTAAGATAGATGGAGAGAAGAAGGTTTCCACCCTCCTTAATGCTCTTACTATGAATTTTAATTATATAAGTCTTGTGCTTAAAGAGAAGGAAACGAAGCCTTCTCTACATGGTGCAAATAATTACTTGGAGGAAGAAGACAAGAAACTTGACGGAAACCCATGCTCAAGCAATGGAGATCATGACATTCAAATAAAGAATTCAAATACTACTCACCATGACATTGAAGAAGGGAGTGATGGAAGTGAAGAAGGGAGTGTCTAATTGGTGCAAAAATGGCCCTATGTTAATCTCTTCATTTTGGCACTCATGGAGATTGCTCGATTCATGAAAGAATATTGGAGATCATTAATAAGGATTAAATGGGAGTATTGAACATGGTCTCAGCTACCTTGTTAACCATCAAGCTCACTTAGGTCATATTCATGGCCTCAGTCTACCGCTCAATCAAGATCAGATGATGGAGTTGTCTGAATACCTTTTGTGAGGCTTTAGGATCCAAAATAAATCATTCTAAAATCGCTTTCAAGGAAATCATTGGGCATCTGCCTCAATTGCTTATTGACCATGGTTGTCAGTTGATCCCTAGTGGTCAAATCTTCCACTTTTTAAGTCTTCTGATGGGATTCGACATTTTGATGGGGCAGCGATGGAAATGGGCTCTCTCTTAGCTCGACAGTAAGTTGGCATACTAGAAAGATATGCAGATTAATTTGGCTAGATGTGCTATGGTGATTAACACATTCCTTCTCTCCTCGATGCTTTACTTTCTCTCCTACTGGAGACCAAAAGACCAAGAGGTCTTCAAGCTCCAGAGAATTTTCAGGAACTTCCTCTGGATAGGTGACCATAGCAGAAAAGGTATCCCCAAAATGAAATGGACTACCTGCATTAGCCAAAAGGATCAAGGTGGATTGCGCATTCTAGACATCGGAGGGATGGCCAATAAGTTAGGGGCAAAATGGTTAATTAAAGTGTTGAGCAATAGTGATGCCTCTTGGGCCATGCTTACTTTTAGAAACAAGAGTGTTCTTAAGCTTATGGGTCTCCAAGGGTGGAAGGGTCTTGCCCTTCTCACCATTTATTTCTCCCCATTTCTCGTGACTCCCAAAGGCTCAAGCTTGATTTCTTCTCTATAGAAGAGTTGGAACAAGGTTAAACAGTTTATCAGAATCAATGAAGATTGGAAACCAGTATTAGATAGAATGATTTGATCTGGTTCCCTATCAAGGGCATTAGAAGTGTGGAGTTTTGGAGCCTTTTGGATTAGATTCAAGGACATTGATCAGGACCAAACAGTGGACTATGAAGAATGGCATCTACTATGGAGCAGATTCAATGCTTGGGACTGCTCGAAGAATCACCTTCTCATTGGTGAGGACTCTTCTCACCCTGAGGGTCTGAGATGGCACAATAGCAATACCCGTGAGAAAATTCTGAGATTGAAGAAGGATGCAAAATTTCATGTCACACTCAATAGGAAGTGGTGTAATCTACCACATGGACAAGGCAAGCTTGTGTAGAAGCCCTTTTATTGCCACCAGGAGGTAGTATGCACCAGCGATCATATGCATTGTAGGAGAAGTGAGCGCCTTCAAGCTTCTTAATATTATGTGACAAAAAGTGGAAAGGCGTCCTACTTGAAACTTCAATATGCACAGGAGCAAACAGTTGTAGTCAACAACGTTGATGCTTTAACAAGCATATTAACACAATGAACAAGACGAGGAGTGTTAGGAGAGAATCGCAAAATGAAAAGTGAACAATGTAGATAAACACAACAAAGAGTACATGCAGTCATGGGAGGAGCAGAAGTTAAATAGCATGCTATTATGGTTCACTACATGATACCCACAAGGAGTGCTCATAAGCACTCTAAATGTTTTAAATGTTGCACAAATGGAAGAAAAACATCACCAAAGTGTTTATAAACACTTCCAAAGAATTGAGATGCAAGAACAATGTGACAAAAAAATGACCACTAGGATGATAAAAAATCACCAAAGATTGCCAAAAGCAAGGTTGGGAGGGTGGGAAAATGGATGGAAAGGGGATGGAAATGGGCAAATCATTGTTACCCAGAATGCTGTATGAGCATGAAGTTGATGGCTAAAGGTTCCTCTCTATGAGAAGTAATCACTACCATCAAAACAAGCACCACATGTGCCAAATGGATCACTAAATGGACCACCAAGACCCCCACATAGAGTTGTGATACCATGTAGAGAGTACACACACATAAGAAAAATGAAAAAAGAGTGTACTCACAAAATGAAAGAGTGTGAGAAACTCAAAGTCAGTAGACCAAGAAATGGGCAAAATCACATGGATTAGAAATGGGCTTGCCAAGATCATGAAGTAGGCTCTACAAGCTTCTAATCAAGTATAAAATGGGGGAGACAGCATCATTATATAGAGTTGGATTAGACTCTCAGAAGTACATCATATCTGGGATAATTCCCCCTAAAGAAGAATGAATACAATGGTAGAAGTAAACGGCAAGGTACCCAAATATAATGAAATACAATTAAAATAATATGAAAGAGAGTGTCTCTTGGATAGAAAATGGAGATGCACTCATGCAGATACAAATGGAAATGATGTAGAAGAACTTATTTTGTCAACACTTCTCTCATATTATTTGCACACATATTGCATATATCCTTATCAAAATGGGAAATTAATATACTTTATGGAATAATGGAATGTTATATGGATTTTAATGTCTTGAGGGTTTTAATGTGATTTGTGTTTTGATTTAGTAGGTGAAGACTCATGAGAGTGTGAACGTGCATGGACTTATTCAAATATTTTTGGAAATATTTAAAAGAATATTTAGAAGATAGTATTTTGGTTATTTTTTGTAAAAATAATAGAAGTGATATTTTTTGTAAAAATAGTAGATTATGATTTTGTAAATAAATTAGCTTTTTGTAAATAAATTAGCTTTTTGTAAAAAAGCATACTTTTCAAAGTTACACCCTCATGTATCTTCTATTCAGGATGTAATGAGAAATACCTATAAATACACATACTCTGATAGACTCGTCCATTAGAGTGTGTGGGGGGAGGTTGTACCCAATCTGGTGTCTAGTCTCTTGTCTCGTTCTATTATTTGAGTTATTTTTTGTGAGATTTCATTTTTGTACTATCCTTTGCATACATGCATCTGCGGGATCCAAAGGTCAACAATGGTATCAGAGCCAAGGTGCGTTTGCGGAGGTGGTTTCTCGACATTCAGTCATGATTCGTGGCATCCGCTCATTCATCAGTAACTGTCTCAACTATCCGGTCTAGGTTTTCCTTTATCAAGTTCGTTTGTTTTGGTTTGCCAGTTAGTTTGTTCAATTTTTTTTCGAATTCGGTATTGTGCACTGTGCTCACTGTCACACTATACCCCCTATGCTCACTATCACATTGTACTCCTTGTGCTCATTGCACCCGCTATACCCCCTGTGGTCACTGTACTCCCTATACCCCCTATGCTCACTGCTCACTGTTTGAGTCCAGTTCGGTTATCAAATTTGTTTCTCCAAGGCGTCGATTAAGGCATAGAACTTTGGCATAACTTTGGCATCTTTGGCTTCTTTGGAACTCATGGTTCTCTTGGTTCACTTTGGTTCCATTGGCAACCGTTGGCTATGTGCGAATCAATTTTAACTTATAAGTGACAATACATGTTTAGTTATTTCCCTAGTTAGCTTAATTATTTCTCTAGTTAGCCTACATAGTTCCTTATTTCGCATGTAGGGGATTTGAAATCACAACCTCATACTTCCAAGAGATCAGCCCCACTAGCCTATTTTCTCTTTTTGCCCCATTCCTCTTAATAAATATTTAACATAACTCTTAACACTCTCTTCACCTTATTTATTTATTTATTTATTTGAACACTCTTTTTTTTATTTATTTATCAAAGCATTCTCATTTATTTTATTTATTTAATATTATTATTATAATTATTTAGCAAACACTCTTATTTATTTTATTTATTATTATTATTATTATTAATATACACTATTGTTAAAATCCTTTTCCCATTCTTAGAACTAGGTTTCAGTTCTCTACATAAGGCCATGGACCCTAGTCATAATACCAACAATTTTGGTTCATCACCGCTACCCAAGGTACCAATCAAGCAACAATTAGAGCTTTTGTGGTATGAACTCCTATTAGATATGCTCAATACTCCACCCTCATGTGACCACAAATGATCCATGGTGCTCTAAGTTCTAAGGTCCCCATTATGAGGAGAAGCCATTATGAGAGCCCGGACATTTGTGGAACCCTAGCTTCCAAGTTAGATGAGTTCTATATGTGATCGTTGATGGTTATAGATGATCTTTGTGAGCCTAACTGTTAGGTTAGGTAGGGCATAAACTTCCAGGCCATTGGGTTACCATTTAAGGTGAAAATAAAGGCCTTGTGGCATCGCGCGATTTCCCCATAGAACCTAAATGGGGGGAGTGCAGAGGGGGACTTGCCCCCTATCCCCCCGGCCCGTAGGGCCGAGACGGTAGGACATCTGGTTGTGGGGATATTGTCGGATCATATATTTTACCGACTATTTTTTATCTCCCGACTACGTTTATCTATACCGAACCGCCTTGTAAAAGCTATATAAGCACGACCCAGGTTGAGCTTTACATAGCATTGCGCACTAGTAAGCCCTTCATCTAGAGTCTGTCTAGATCGCCATCTAAGCTCCACAGTGGGAGTGCACTGGTGGACAACACCATCATTGTAACTGCATTACGCTCGGCAATCTGAGAATTTGAGTTCTCTATCTCTGAGTCTACATCTATCTTTGTCTGCGTTTTTCTCTCAACTCTGTCTACAGGTCTATTTTGCTGTGCTGTTTTTTTGTTACATGGTATCAGAGCTCAGGAGGCTTTGAGTGGTGCAGAAGCAGAAACGCAGAGGTCTGAACAACAAAGGAGAGAAGATGGCAAGCGGTGCATCATCATCTACGACTGGGGGCCAAGGTGGTTCATCAACAGGAGTAGGTGGTGCACAAGCAAGACTAGCAATGATGCCGGTCATCCCAACATTGCAGATACGGCCACCAGCCTTCATAGAAGGTAAACTTGATGGTACGAACTACACCCTGTGGAAGTTCAAAATCACTTCTATTCTTGATTCATATGAGCTTTTGGAGACTGTTCTTGGGACTGATCATGAGCCCCAAGAAAGACCTGATCCAAAAAATCGTGGAGGAATGATTCCTCCTGATGCTGATCTTCTACGTGTTTGGAAACGTAGAAATGCAGATGCACTCTGTGCTCTTGTTACAAGTACTTCTGATAGTGTTCTGACTCTCATTCAACATACTACGAAGGCATGTGAAGCATGGAACATATTGAGAAATCAATATGAAACTCGTAACAAAACACAGATTCAGAACTTGGAGAATCAGCTTGCAGCAGAACGGTTTGCTGATGGGGAGACTGCAGAGGTGTTTATCACTCGCATAAAGAATCTACGAGATCAAATGGCGGGAGCAGGTGTTCAAAAGTCAAGTGAAGAGCTAGCTCGACATTGTCTTCGAATCTGTCCACCTAAGTTTGATGGTCTGGTAACTGCTGTTAACACTCAAATCAGACCTCAACCACTAACTTTTGAAGAATTCAGTGCCTTACTCATGGAGGAGGAGCTGCGGCTCAAGGCAAGGAGTCGTGGTAGCAAAGGAGATGCTGCATTCACAGCAAATGCCAAAGGAGGCAAAACAGACTCTTCTGTTAGCTGCCGGATTGGCAATTGTAAAGTCTGACTCTTTTCATATTCTGCACGAACTGAAAGGTCGTTGCGTAGATGTTGTAACCTTTTATAAATCAATGGAAAAAGACGCTTCGGTGACGACCAGAGATCACCAGACTGTCTGTTTGGGTGATATGTCTGTGTAGTTGCTGTAGTGTTGTGTTTCATAACTCTGAGTTATATTGTGTCTGTGTTAGCCGCCGGATTGGCAATTGTAAAGTCTGACTCTTTTCATATTCCGCACGAACCGAAAGGTCGTTGGATAGATGTTGTAACCTTTTATAAATCAATGGAAAAAGACGCTTCGGTGATGACCAGAGATCACCAGACTGTCTGTCTGCATGATATGTCTGTGTAGTTGCTATAGTGTTGTGTTTCATAACTCTAAGTTATATTGTTTTTGTCTTCTGTGTTGATGATCTGCCCTTGTACGGTAAAGATTAAGTTACAGTAAGGTTTATCTTAAGTTGAGTACTGAATCATTGTTCCGCTAAGTTTATTACTGTGAGTTGTGTTACGGTAGTCTTTATATTGTGCGCTGATCACTGAGTAAGTCTTAATTTGTGTATGAATCGGCATTCTGTGAGTTGATGAAACAGAATAGTAGTACGGTAAAGTCCGAGTTTTCGGTTAGTAAGTTTGATTAGTAGAGTTATTGAACGAACTATCATGTGATAGAGTTAATTTGGGAAAATCAAGTATAGGGCCTCTGTTTAACAGACCCCTTCCACTCCCAAGAACTCGAATAGATGTTTAAACGCGCTTCTGATGGCAAAAGCGACGTTTAACACTGGCGCCATCTTGTTGAGCAGTGGATTGATGTTGCTACTACATAAGTGGATGCGAATTTGAGTCGATGGGTCTACCCGTTATTGGACTATGGTCTTCCGTACTCTGAAGAGGTATCTGCATTCTGTGAGACATCTCTGAAGAAGACTTTCCATGTTTTAAATCATTATTTGTCTTCCAATACTTACTTGATCGGGCATTCAGTTACACTAGCGGACATCATCATGGCCTGCAATATGCTCACGGGTATCAGAACTACATTTACGAAGGAGTTCTTTATGGAGTTCCCTCATTTGGAAAGATATTTTTGGACTATTGCAAATCAACCCAATGTCAAGAAACACTTTGGAGAGCTGACTTTGTCTGAGAAGGCTCCATCTCCACCAAAAAAGCGGGCTAATGCCACTAAAGAGAAGAAAGTCAAGACAGAGAAAGTTAAGGAAGCTCAGAAGACAAAGGTAGTTGAGAAAACTAAAGAACCTGAACCTGAGCCTGAGCCTGAAAGAACAGCCTTACAGTTCTTAGCCGCCATCTTGAACCTGCAAAAGTGTACATATGGGATCTCTCGCCCATTCTACTCCGCAATAGATATGGCTGCTAGAGAGCTTGTAAATTTTGCCTCATACTATTTCCGTCGCATTCACCGAGAATGTGTTTCGGTAATTAAACAAGTCAATAAGGGTGATATGCTCCGTTCCCGTCTCCCCCACATATTAAGTTTCCTATTTCCGGTACTCCAAGCAGCACAACCACCACCCAGAGGTCCAGTATTACATCATGAAGAATCTGCGCAGATACTGGAAGATGATGAAGAGGATGACGAAGAACTTTTCCAGCTCCTCCACTGAAAACGTATCAGAATCAGTTCATCTGATAGCCAAGTAAAGAGTTCGGCCGCCAGAAAAGAAGACAACAACAATGAAGATGAAACTTTCCATGACACATCAACATCAATGCACCAGGATTCATCAGTTCCATCATCTCCGAACCAGCAACAAGAGCATGATGATACCGCCGATTCTGCAGCCAGCTCCTCTAAAGAAGAATTTCAGCAACAATACGAACACGAAAAGCAAGAAGATGGGCAACCTATCATTAAAGAAATTTTTGACGAACTGATTAAAGCAGTGGAGTCTGTAGTTGCCAACCTTGATGACACTATGCAACAAACCACCAAACAGGTATTAGAAACAACCACTGTTCTTCTCACTCCTCCACTCGAACCTCCGATTAACCCCATTCTCCCTGTTCCACCTATTGTCCCTGAGGAACCTTCTGCTTCATCTTCCTCACCAAATTACTCTCCTCCCTCTTCACACCAACTTCTGACAGCCTCTTCTTTTCAACCACGTCCTTCTATTTTGTTTCCATCAATTTCCCTGTTTTCTGAGCTCGCATCCATGGGACATATGCTAATCCAACTATCGCAGCAACTACCAGCACAAATGAAGGAAGTGACTGATAACATTCGAGAAGAATTTCAACACAAGGTTGATGTTTTGGAAGCAGACATTAGCCCTCTCCCGGAAGAACTAGATGTAGTTAAAGCAAAAAATCAAGCTTTAAACGAACAGATTAAGATGTTACAGGCCAGACTTGCTGAATAGGAAACAGTTACAAGTCAACGAGATGTGGCACTGGCTGAAGTTTGAGAAAAAGATGAGTTATTAAGTGTTGTTGATGCAGAACTTGTCCAGCTGAAACAATTAATCCAAGATAAAGAAGATGGTCGCATTGCATTAGGTAATCTTTTAGAAGAGACCAGAGTTCAGTTAGATGAAGTGGTACAACGCGGACAAGAGATGGCCGATTTGGCTATGAAAACTAAAAAAGAACTACAAAGATCAGAATCCCATTTGTTCGAGGCCAATTCTCTGCTTAAAATGCAGATGAATTTAGTAGCTCAGTTACAAAAAGAGATAGCAGGTACCCGAAGAGAAAGAGATGCATATTACAAAACAATACAGTTTCAGAATCAAGAGTTGGAAAGAAGAGAATATCAACTGGATGCTCAAAAAGAAAGATTATCCAAAATTGATAAGCAAATTGCAGACATGAAGGTGAATAGGGATGCAGCTTTGTCGAATGAATTTTATTTACAGGAAGCTTTTCTGTAGACACAGGCAGAGAGTTTAATGAGCCAAGTTATTTTTTTAAGTTCAATACGGACAAATGCTCAGCTCGTAGAACCAGAAATTTTGAAACAGATGTTAGAGTCATTGAAAAAGAAAATTTCCCGGACATTTAGGTTAGCCAGAACTATGTATCTAGAAGGTATAGTAGATGAACCGTAATTTTTGTATACCTGCGGGTTCAAGTCCACCGTGCGTGCCAGTGTTAGCCGCCGGATTGGCAATTGTAAAGTCTTACTCTTTTCATATTCTGCATGAACCGAAAGGTCGTTGTGTAGATGTTGTAACCTTTTATAAATCAATGGAAAAAGACGCGTCGGTGACGACCAGAGATCACCAGACTGTCTGTCTGGGTGATATGTCTGTGTAGTTGTTGTAGTGTTGTGTTTCATAACTCTGAGTTATATTGTGTTTGTCTTCTGTGTTGATGATCTGCCCTTGTACGGTAAAGATTAAGTTACAATAAGGTTTATCTTAAGTTGAGTACTGAATCATTGTTCCGTGAAGTTTATTATTGCGAGTTGCGTTACGGTAGTCTTTATATTGTGCGCTGATCACTGAGTAAGTCTTAATTTGTGTATGAATCGGCATTCTGTGAGTTGATGAAACAGAATAGTAGTACGGTAAAGTCCGAGTTTTCGGTTAGTAAGTTTGATTAGTAGAGTTATTGAACGAACTGTCATGTGATAGAGTTAATTTGGGAAAATCAAGTATAGGGCCTCTGTTTAACAGACCCCTTCCACTCCCAAGAACCCGAATAGATTTTTAAACGTGCTTCTGACGGCAAAAGTGACGTTTAACACTTCAAAAGATGGAGACAAAAAGAAGAACGACAAAAAGAAGTTCAAGGGAGAGTGTTTCCACTACAAGAAGAAGGGACACAGAATCCAAGATTGTCGCATCAAGAAGGTAGAAGAGAAGAGTGGCTCTTCAAAAGGTGGCAAGGGCAAGGATTCTGCCAACACAGCAGAAAGAGAGCTTGAGTTATTTGTTACGATAGAGGAGGTGTGCTCCTTGGTTGAAGATTCAGGAACAGATGACTCATGGGTGTTGGACTGCAGTACATCTCGTCACATGACGAGTAGAAAAGACCTTTACAGTTCCTTACAGCCTCTAAAGGAACCCATCATAGTAAAGGTAGAAAACAATGCAAGATATCCTGCAGAGGGCAAAGGTACGGTTTCTTTCATTAACTCTAATGGTGATATCAGAAAGCTTTCAAATGTGTTGTATGTTCCACAAATAAAATGAAATCTACTTTCAGTAGCTTCTATAACTGATCAAGGTCATCAAGTATCTTTCAGTAAGACAAGAGCTAAGATTATGGACGGTAACAACAACATTGTTGGGACTGACATAAGGAGGAACAACCTGTATGAGTTGTGTGCTCTTATAGCCACTACAAATGTGGGCACAAGTAAGCTATGGCATGAGAGATTCGGCCACATTGGATACCCTGTACTGAAGGAGATGCATCATAGAGGTATGGTTGCACACCTACCATCGATTGCAGAAATGAAGGAACCATGTGAAGCTTGCATGATGGGCAAGCAACAGAGGAAGGCATTTCCACAAGAAAGCAAGAATAGGGCAAGCTATCCTCTAGAGTTGGTGCATGCTGACTTGTGCAGAAAAATGCCTACACAGGCCTTAGGCGGATCTTCCTACTTCATGTTACTTGTCGACGACTACAGCAGGAAGATGTGGGTGTACTTCCTTCGTGATAAGGCTCAAGCTTTTGGTAAGTTTAAAGAATGGCTTCAGCTTGTTGAAACTGAAACAGGGAAGAAAATGAAGAAATTCAGGACAGACGGTGGTGGTGAGTTCACATCAATAGAGTTTGAAGATTTCCGCAAGAGTAAGGGAATCAAGCATCAACTCACAGTGGCACATAGTCCTCAACAGAACGGTGTTGCAGAATGCCAGCATCGAACCATCATGGAGATGGCAAGGTGCATGTTGAAAGGAAAGGGTTTGCCTAATCAATTTTGGGCAGAGGTTGTCAACACTGCTGTCTACATCTTGAATCGAACCTACACCAAGGCACTTGATGGAAAGACTCCACAAGAAGCCTACACTGGTAAAAAGCCTTCTGTTTCCCATTTCAAAGTATTTGGAAGTGAATGTTATGTACATGTTCCAGATAGGGAGAGAAACAAGCTTCAACCAAAAAGCATCAAATGTATCTAGTCGGGGTACAACAAAGATAAGAAGGCTTATAAGCTTTATGACCCTGAGGCTAAGAAGATCATGGTGAGTCGTGATGTGGTGTTCAAGGAGGAGCAGCCACATGCAGAGGAGGAGGAAAAGAGAGCTTCCACTTTATCATCAGGTGAAGGGGCAATCCACTATGAACCTGGCCCAAGAGCTATCCCTTCTACACAAGAGAAGGAAGCATCATCTTCAGATGATGAGTCTGAAAGTCACCAACCTCCCGACACCCAAGTGGAAAAGCCATTGCCACATTGGGTGAGGCAGCTCTATGATTCTGCAAACCCCATCCCACAGTCACTAGAACAGGTTGCAGATGGACTGAGGCGATCACAGAGAATAGAGGAACAGAGACGGGCAAGCGCCCATATTGTAAACACAGCCTTAATGGCTGATCTCATTCAAGAAGAAGTGAAGGAACCAAGCAATGTGGAAGAGGCACTCCATGATCCGAATTGGAGGGCTGCCATGCAAACAGAATACAACAATATCATGAAGAATGGAACTTGGGAGCTAATGGATCGACCCCCTAAGCGTAAAGTCATTGTCTCCAAGTGGGTTTGGAAGCTAAAGTACAAGGCTGATGGTACTCTAGAAAAATATAAAGCAAGACTTGTTGCACAGGGCTACTCACAAGTTGAAGGCATTGACTTTTGTGAATCATTTGCCCCGACTACAAGAATGACTACTATCCGAGTAGTACTAGCTGTGGCTGCACATAAGCGTTGGCGAGTCTATCACATGGATGTTAAATCAGCGTTCCTGAATGGAGACCTCAAGGAGGAGGTATATGTGTCTCAGCCACTAGGGTTTGAGGCTCCCCATTCAAAGAACAAGGTATGTAAGCTGAAGAAGGCATTATATGGGCTAAAACAAGCCCCTAGAGCATGGTACCAGCGGATAGATAAGTATCTCTTGGATCTAGGGTTCAAAAGATGTGTTTCTGATGCTAACTTGTATGTTCTAAAGAAAGGAGGGAAGACAATTGTGCTTGTACTCTATGTAGATGACCTTGTGATTACAGGAAATGATGATGCTCTTCTTCAACAAACAAAAGATGCCCTGAGTTTAGAATTTGAAATGACAGACTTGGGCTCAATGCATTATTGCTTAGGTCTTGAAGTTTGGCAGGAACCAGGGAAGATTTCCATCTCTCAACAAAAGCATGCAAGACAGATATTGAAGGCATTCGACATGGAGGATTGCAAGGAAATTTCTACACCTATGGAGGTCAACACAAAATTATCTATTGAAGATACTTCACCTCCAGTGGATATTGGAAGATACAGGAAATTAGTTGGAAGTCTCATCTACTTGTGCAATAGCAGACCAGGCATCTCTTATGTTGTTGGAGTAGTAAGCAGGTTCTCTAATAGGCCTCGACAAACTCATTGGAAGGCAAGCATGCGGATACTCAGGTATGTGAAAGGAACCACTGATTATGGTATTCTTTATGAAGAAGGATCATGTCTAGTCGGATACTGTGACTCAGATTGGGCAGGAGATATTGATACCATAAAATAAGTTTTTGGATATTGCCTTTCTTTAGGATCAGGGATTTTCTCTTGGATCAGTAAGAAGCAACCGATTGTAGCATTATCTTCTACTGAAGCTGAGTACAAAGCTGCATGCGTTGCAACATGTGAAGCAGTATGGTTGAGGAGGATCCTATGGCACATAGGAATACAAGGACAGGAGGCTATAGAGTTGAAGTGTGACAACCTGTCAAAGCTACATTTCAAGGAAATAGATATAATGTTACACGTGAAGTGCATAATGTTCAGATTTGTATAGGTTCATACATAGATGATGCACATTCTTAATTGCTCCTTTTCCATCCTATGATGTTATACTTGATATGCCTTTTCATCGTCATTATAATCCATGCATTGATTATCATACACATGCACATAATTAGCTTTAAGTCATACCCTCTCATTGGAATATACATAATTCTTTTCGTATCAGTTTATTTAAATCTTTTAAAGGAACTTTACCACTCACTCCTATTTTAGATGATCCTCCTTTGCTAGAAGAGGATGCTGAAATTTTAATTCCAGAGAAGATACTTGATTATGATGTTACTAATACATGCACAGGTAACCAATATCATAGATATCTAGTCAAATATAAAAATCGCTCACTTGAAGAATCTCAATGGATTCATAAAACATAACTAACTCCACATTATGATCATTTGATTTTTGCTTATCATTCACAGTCACATTAAATTCCAGTTTTCCAATTCCATGCATGTGTTTTTACATATAACATGCTTATGATTGTTTAGTGATGGGACATGTAACTGGCCATCCATGTCTATTTTATTTTTATCAACTGAGGTCAGTTGCTCATCAACTAGGAGGCATGTTATACTTTATGGAATAATGGAATGTTTTATGGATTTTAATGTCTTGAGGGTTTTAATGTGATTTGTGTTTTGATTTAGCAGGTGAAGTCTCATGAGAGTGTGAACGTGCATGGACTTATTCAAATATTTTTGGAGATATTTAGAAGAATATTTAGAAGATAGTATTTTGGTTATTTTTTATAAAAATAATAGATCGCTTTTGAAGTGATGTTTATGTAAAAATAGTAGATTACAATTTTGTAAATAAAGCAACTTTTTGTAAAAAAGAACGCTTTTCAAAGTGCTACCCTAATGTATCTTCTATTTAGGATTTAATGAGAAACACCTATAAATACACATGCTCTAATAGACTCATCCATCAGAGTGTGTGGGGGAAGATTGTACCCAATCTGGTGTCTAGTCTCTTGTCTCTTTCTATTCTCTTATTTTTTTTGTGAGATGTTTTTGTATAGAACACACTATACTGAATGTATTTCCAAGAGAATGTTCAAAAATAGGTAATCCATTAGGGCTATAGGCATATATACAAGCAGGGGAAAAATCCTCCTAAAGAAGGAAAAATTCCACGACAGTCCTAGTGTGTTCACACACATCACTACCTAAATATATCAATCAATCCCCCCTGGGAGTGATGGGGTGAATGAGGAGCTGGCACTCGTGTATAAGAAAGTGCCACTCTACGTGGAATCAATCCACAAAAGGAAGTAAGCCCAAAGCTTTGCGAAAAGCTTCAAACTTTTCCCTAGGCAGAGCCTTTGTGAAAAGATCTGCAATATCCTGCTCATCTATGAGGCAACAAAAAACGGAATAACTGGCCAAGTAATGCATAAGTAAATCAAGCATCCAACAAATTGTTGATAGAAGATAACAATACATCAACTTAGGGATAAAAAATTTTCCATTCATATCGACTTCTACAGACGCATCAAAAAATAACAAAATGCAAGAAATCTAAGAGAGGGAGTATCATAACAGTTAGATTCATGTTACATCATCAGATGACATCTATGATAATTTAGTGGCTTTAGAAAGAAGTAATAATATAGTTTTTGGAGGATCAACAACAAGGGGTACTTACTTGAAGGACTGCCAAAAGCACATCCAATGTGATGTGATTAACTATGGTGAAGATTGTAAAGCTAAACATCATGATGGAGTTTAATCAAGAGAAGTTTGTTGTTTTTAGGAAGGCAACTTGTACTATAGAAAATATCATGAGGAATGCAATGGTTGTGTTTTCGAAGATAGCAAAGGAGCTTCTTATAAGGCACCGGTATGTTTCCTCTTGATGTGTAACATGAATGGGCGAGGAAAGCGCAAAGGTCTCAAAGCTCATCGAAAAGGATTGGATGCATGCAATTCCGATATCAAACCATTCAGGGATGTATGGTTTATATTTTCAAGCATTTTACTTTATATATTGGCATGTTTTGTATGTACATGCATACGATTGGATGCATACCTCAAAGTTGTTCATTATGTTAAGTCTAAAATATTGATCAACTTTCTAGGAATATACATTTTGATGGTTTGTAGGAAAGATGATTGCAAGAAGTACAAGGTTATGCAACAAAGAAGTTATTGCTAGCATTTTATGTTTGCAGGTTATGGAGTTCTTATATGAGTATATGGCCTATATGCCATGGGCTTGCCAAGCTTTATGCTTTAGTGAATGGTCTATGTGCCATTGGTGTGCAAGCCCTTATGCTTGATTCTATGGTTAATTTTTTTTTGGGACTCAATTTACTTGGGGAAATGTTCTTGAATTTTTTCCCACCTCATGGTGTTATATATGCACTGACCTTTAGGTAAAACTTTTATGGCATGGTAACATGCATTCTCTACAAACATCAATGGACTTAGCACCATCAAAGTATCATAGATAAGAAAACTTTATTAGTAATTGGATCCCTACACATAATCCTTATGGATAAGACCATAGGATTGCTAAGGGGAAGGAGATATACCTTCACCATTAGGAATGTTCACAAGCAATCCTATAGGTTATAGGAAGTTGAATAGAGGCACAAGAAATACCTTTATGATAATCTCCAATGTACTGAAGGTTTACCTACCTTCAAAAGAGTTTCATCCTATGATTAGAAGAATGTGGGATATCATGAGGAATACCCATAGATTGACTAGTTCCACTCATGCACGTCACTTGAGTAAGTAGTGAAGCATTTTTGCTACAGTACCAAGGAAACTAATTAGATGGGATCACATACATGGGTTTCATGAGAGACCATCGACAGGTGCTTATGTGATTCGAGTGATGGTTAGGAATGCCACAATCATGGCATGAGCTCTATGATATAGAGCATAGATCCCTTAGTGAGGAATATTTGGAGCACCCAATACATATATATATATGTTGGGATCTAGAGACAGGTACTTAGACTCATTCTTGGTACCTAGGAACAAGTTAGTTTGGAATAGAAAGGGATATCCATTGTCACATGTTGGCTAGAACCAAACTAAGTAGTTCAAGGGTATGGGATTCATTTGAATCCACAGATATGAGTTGAGGACATGGGATTCATTAGAGTCCACCTACATATATATATATATATATATATATATATATATATATATATTTATTTATTTATATTTATATATATATATATATATATATATGGAATATACATTCAATTTCGTGTAGGTATGACACCATGAATTGGCAGAAGGATCCATTGGTATGGGATAGTGGAAATGACTTCCCTTTAAGTACTCTTCTTCTATGGACAAGGAGAAAAGGACTCATCATTCATGGTGGCATGTCCCACTAGATGAAAGGACAGCTCTTAGTAGATATCTCCTTATGACTCAGAATTATCTTTCATAGTTTCGAGAAGATTTATTCTTCCAATAGAGAATGTGATGGGTGATTTTATCACCATTGGTATCACATAATCACTTTATGGTTTCTAGGACGGATAGTTCCATTCATATGATTGGATCATATAGATCCATGCAAAGAGGATGGTTGACAAAGATAGTTCTTTAGTATAGATACACATGTGTCTATTATGGTATCATGTCAGATCATTGCTGGCCATTTTGGCAGAGGGCATTGACCCTTACAAGGAATTTATTTTCTCCACTCTTCACCACATACACCTTCATTATATATGGGAGATTTGTTCTCCATCTTCTTAGGAATGTATATAATGAAGGTTATGCATTACTTTATGGAATAGGGGAGCAAATAAATTCAGTGGGAATTAGCTTAGAGATCAGGGAGCGATCTCACTTTAGCTTAGAGGTCTCACTTTAATTACCTTATGTTCTTTGAAAGAGGAAAAAGAAAAGAAAACATAATTTCTTCATAAGAGAAGAACTGGTGAGAAGAGGTGTTTAGAAAACATCTCTTAGTCTACATTTCAAAATGGATTCATTTAATCTACTTTTCAGTGCAATTTTCCTTCACATGGGATTTTTTGATTCTCCACTATTTTGGAAGGAAAAAACATGGAGAACTTATGTGCAGGTTCTCAATTATGGATGAATAGAGCAATTGGATTCCATAGAATCTCTTTGAAAAGGAAAGAGAAAGTGGGACATATTCCACTACCAAAGCTCTTTTCCTTATATGAGATTAGAGAGAGAGAGAGAGAGAGTTTCACTTTCTCATGATACATTCTCTACATAGAGGTGGCACTTTCTATCAAAGACAAGAGGGAGATTAGTTAACCATGATGGTTAGATTGAGTCACACATGGAGACTCTAGAGAGAAGTAGTTATGTTTACTTAATAGTGATGTTCCTTGACTAGATGAGATGATCTAGTTATTGACATTAATGAGATTGGAAGAAGAGTAATGACTCCTCTCTTTAGGGTTTCTAAGAGATAGGGATAGATCTAACCTATCGGGTTACCAAACTCTTAGTTGGTGTTACATCATGAGGATGATGTGTGAGCATCGATTAGGAGGATAGGTACTTCGATTATCTGAATCCCAAAGGGGATGCTTTTTGCACCCAGAAGGAAAACATTATTCATATGACAAACTATAAGGAAGAGAAATATTAGATTTTGTACCAGTGTCAATAGATGCTCTTCCAATAGAACTAAGTCCAAAGGAAATGGATGAAAAACCAAAGACTTCTTTATTTGTGGAATGTAGAGATTATATTTTACTACCAAGAAACTCTCATATATGAGCTAGATGATGGAGTTGCATAGTTCACATGGTATTTTAGATTAAACTATTACTTGTGAGAACATTGAAGGCTAGGAAGACCTAGAGTGGTGTGAGGACAAATCTATCATTTAGTCGTAGATGGGTTTTGAGTCACATTATATGGGAATTTGTTCTATATTTAAGAGGATTCTATGGTTTAATATCTCCATTTTTCTATGGTCAAGCTTATAAGCTTGGCACTTTTCACTTATTTCTCATACTATTATTCCATAAAGGATACATCATATGGACTTAGGTCATTTTGATGATGTTGTATGTCATGGGAGTGATAATTTGGAAGTTGAGTGTATATGGGAGATACTAGGCACCACTTAGATGGTTTCCCACCTTTAAGATGATCTTCTATGAAAACTCTTAAGGGGAAATACATGGGGAAACAAAACGCAGAGAGATGATCACGTACATAGAGTACCAGGGGTTCAGGGGAGTCTAAGAACTTGGTTCTGCCATTACGAACATTTCATTTACATTTTAGAGAATGAAAAGTGCTTTTAAGGGGAAGGAAATGTCATATTAGGTGTGGGCATTTTAGCTTATGGTGGAAAATACTCCCTTTGGTGGGGTGGCATAGTGGCCACATGGCACCGTTTGAGACATCATGCCCACCTTAGTAGAGGGCTCAAGAGGGAGTCCAGAAAAGACTCATAAATGAGGATCTCAGGTGTGGTCGGGAGGAAGAACCGAAGCAGTACTCTGTGTGTGTGTTTGGTAGTTGAACGAACTGTAGCTATGGAAAGCAAAAGAGGTTGGTTCACGTAATATCTTCATAAACAAGTTGGCATCAAAATGATTTCAAGTCCGAATGAAGGTTCAATGGTCAACATTAAGGTGAGAATTCAAATCCAAGTGTCTCTACCACCCCTTCATGGAAAGCAAGCGGCTGATTTTGTTATGATGTATACCACATCATGGTGTTTGGACCAATTAAAGATTTTATGAGATTGAAGATTGGAAATCCTTGATGCAAAAACGCAAAAGAAATCCAAAGTATTTTTAGGTGCTTTGTGTCATTATGGAAAACTATAAGTGTCATTATGGAAAACTATAAGAGGACATACCCTATGGAAAATTAAGTTAAAAAAGACATGAGTAGCTTTGGGAAAAACCATTTCCACAATTCCCTTGAAGCTTTCCTTGCGTTTTGTATAAGAGGGTGTAAAACTATGGGAGTAAGCCCCTCTTTTCCAAAGCCTATTCCTTTGCAAAGTACCAACTCAGAATATTTTAGGTTTATCAATCTTCTTTGTATATGCCTCTCTGATTACTTGCAATATCTATATGTTTGAATGGTTTGAAGGAAAAAAAGAAGGTGACATTGAATAGCTTGAGGATGGAAAGCTCGTCTCCTAGATGAGGTCGAGCGGAGACTTAAATCTCTTCACATTACCTCACCTCCTAGATGGGGTTCAAGTAAAGACTTGGGTCTCATCATGTTAGCGTGCCACATGAAATTTGACTAGTAGGGACTCAAGAGTCCCATCATGCAGATAACGTGGAAGATGAAAAATGGTAGGGGCATTGGGAAAGTGGGGTTGAACTAGTTTGATTCATGAGAAAAGTTGAGAAAAGCAAACTTTTGAAGTGTCCTAAACAACATGTTTAGGGAAAGTAGATTGAGGCGTGTTTGGATTTTTCAATAAAGGGATGGACTTGATGAGATTCAAGATGTAGAGTAGAAGTTAAAGATGTTTGAATTCTTCAACAAAGGGATGCTTTTGAAGGATTTCGCGAGGTCTTTGGCCCTATTCAATGCACTTGAAAAAGTTGTCTTCACAAGAAGAGCCCTTGTGAAGCCAACCATTCTTGTGAAGAGCCCTTGTGAAGCCAACCATTCTTGTAATCTGCTAGTTCTCTTTCATGCATATCCTTTCTTGAAAGATGAAAGAAGTGAGCAGAAAATAATAAGGAGGTTCTTTGTGTAATATACATGGAGAAAATGAGAAATTTTTAGTATGTGGGATAAGAATTGATGGGATTGGTTGGCTGCCTAATCTTCTCAACAACATCTTGCCTGAATCTTAAACATACATCAAGGATTCACCCAACACGCCATGCTCTACATCCACACCTTGCATCAGAACACCTTGTTTGCTAGCCACAATGATATTGGTTATGTTACTTGATAGGGTATGAACAGTGAGCCCTTGCCCCAAACAAGGATATTCTTGTAGCTCATAGAGCAAAACTGTCCATTCAAAGACAAATCTTGTCCTGACTCTAGCTTTAATACCATACATGTGTTTGAGAAAACCCTAACATGTGTTCCTTATTTAGAGGACTTGCCTATAGATCCATATTTATACATTCTAAAGTGTTGATGCTTTAAGGAAGGTGTTCTCCATAGAGGCAAGGATGAAGTTACCTAGTTTGAGCACATTAGCTCAATTGGCTATGCTTTTCACCTCCCAAGGTTGGGGCAAGGGTTCCACCCTTGTGGGTTGTAGTCAGACTCTCTTGATTGCTTGCTGGTGAGATGTTAAAACCAACCTTTTTGAGAGAGTGTTGGGCTTTGGGATTAGGCAGTTTGAAATTAGTTATCTGATTTGATCTTAGGGCATCCCTTTGCAATGTTTGTTTATAGCAGTAAACCTTCTAGCTCTATATTCTTATAGTTGGTAGGCATGAAACCTATCCTTTGTGAGATTCAAAGTTTCAATACCTATTACGTCGCCTTATTAATTCAAGCTAATCTAAAAGAGTAAATCTCAACGATCAAACTTTCTTTCTAATTAAAAAAGGATCACGGACCACGGTCAGCTCAGAAGAAACGTCTTGGCCGAGATCAGCCGGAAATCATACTTGTTACCTGTTTTTTGCATGCCCGAAATCCGGGCTTCACTGTTCAGTAGACCGTAGTGCTGTCCTGAGTGCCAATATCCGTGGTACCGTGCACAGTAGGACCACGTCAACACGTCGTCTTTTAGCCCGCTACCCCATCAGCGTGATATCAACAGAAAGCAGATGGAGACTCCAAGTCGTACTCTGCTTCGAGCTTGATGTCTGTGCAACTTGCCAGGCATAAGCAATGGGCATACTTCCTCGATAGAGTTTGCACTTTTGAGCTCTCAAGGCCGTGAATAGTCCGAAGGTGAACTTGGCAAGATTATATTTAGCGCGCTACCTCAGAGCTTTCTCAGGCTTGACATCAGCTTGTCCTATGGCTGCTCAGCGCGCAGGAGCTTAGGCACAATCTGAATATTGTCTTCTGTCTTGCGCACGTAGGCTGTCTAGAATCAGAGAGGGTGAATGAATACTGCGCGCACTTGTAATGGATGCAGAAAGTACGATTTCTGTTTGGCGGATGGCATGCCAGATGACGATAGCAATGAATACGAGGAGATGGATCCTTCTGGACGCTATGGACGAGTGAGTAATTGCGTACTTTGGACCATAAATTATCTTTCTTCTTGTTAGTAACCGCTACTTTCCAGGATGTAGTAGAATACCTGTTGACAGAATGGCAAGGTGTTTTATTCAATACGAAAAGAAAAATTAAGCTTACTTTCGATCATTTAGGGCTCTGCAGCCCAAGGCAGGTGTCTAGTAAATCATCTGTCCCGACCGTACAAATTAAGCTGACTAGTCATTTCCCATCCAAGAATTAAAAGTCTTCATGGACCTGTTGACCCTTCTCAACAGAGTAAGGGCGTCCCACGAGTACTGCAAACTCACGGCTGCATGCATCAGTTAGAATCTACTTCTAAGTTCATGGCAGCAATCAGAGCTTGCTTTTTAGATGCAGATCTCTGTTTTGTTGAATAGGGAGTTGACGGCTAGTGCAGTAAGATATGATTAAAGATGTTGGTAAGAAATGAATCGGGGCATATGTTACTTTTACATGGGAAATAATTACTTGCCAATCTTCTGGGTTTGAAATTATGTTTGCATTGTGCATTGATTGGTAAGGTGTATTTTTCTAAGTAGAGTGAAAGATAAAAGAAATCAGTCAGTTTCTGCTTTTGTTTTTTTTGTCTTTTGCACAAAACATAAAAAAGTGTTAGACAAGGAAAAAAATTTAGCGTGTCCCAGGGAAGGGAGGGGGCCGCGAGGCTTTTTCTCTCCATCAAAACGGAAAGATACTTATTGTTACAAAATTATATTGGCTAGCAGGCGAGGGCAGTGTGACCAGTCAGACCATTGATATACAGCCACGGAATAGTGCTATTCTCTGATAAAAATGATGATGTTTGGATCACTTTATAGATAACTCAGAACAAGTTTCAATGATGCTTTCTGTCATGATTAGTCCCTGCTCTTATCTAGATGGAGCCCATTGTTGTCTTTTTTGTTTCGAAAGTGCTCTTAAGTTCTTTGTGTATCCATTTCTTTTAAGTAGAGAGGCTTAGTTCACATTTAGTTTGTGAAAGAGTGGTTGCAAAGTCCTTGGTGTCCAAGCTGAACTATCTAGAGACTACAACCAATCATCCGCAAATTGATGGCCAATTAGAACGTGTGAATTAAGCTTTTAGAGTAGTATCTTCACTTCACCATTTCCTATCACGAGAATGATTGGCTCTAGCTTTTGCCCTTTGCAAAGTTTTCCTATAACAACAAATATCTCCCAAGCAAACTTCCTTCTTTGCAAACAATGGTCAACACCCAAAAATCGATGCAAAACTTTTCAACCATGTGAAGAACCCAACTCCCAAGAGAAGACACAATAATTGATGGATATTCATAAAGAACTCAAGCAAGACATTGGCCAAGCTGAAGAACAATATGAATATTATGCATACCAACGTCCCATTCAACATCCATCTTACCATGTTGGAGATAAAGTATGGTTGCTCAGCGATATCATGTAGACCTTAAGGCCATGGGTGAAAATCTGGATTATCATAGATTTGGCCTTTTTGTGTTCCTAGCTAGATTAATCTAGTCACCTTTAAGCTTCAACTATCGAGTACCACGAGAATCCACCCAATTTTCCATGTATCCATGTTGGGATCATATCGTACACCACCATTAGGGGGGAAGAAGCGGAGCCCTTTACCACTGATTAAAATCGAAGATCATGACGAATTTGAAGTGAAGCATGTCCAAGATTCTAGAATCTCTCAAGAAAGATTGGAATACCTTGTTCACCGGAAAGGATATGACATTAGTGATCGTACTTGGAATAGCTTGTGGTTGGCTACCGTGAGCTTATACTTATAGTTTCATTTGAGGGGGAATTTGGGGTTTGCCTAGATTCATTTTGGTATATATATTAATATCTAATTGATAAATACTCCAACCAAAGAAAGAAGCTAAAGAAAAAAGTCTTGACTATGGTCATTCTAGATATAGGTGCAAAAGTTTCATCATAGTTGATATCTTTCTTTTGTGCATATCCTTTCACAATTAACTTGACTTTGTACTTATCAATAGTACCATCAACTTTCCTTTTGATCTTGAATATCCACTTATACCAATTTCTTTCTTTTCTTTTGTTCTTTTCGTTTGGTAACTCATAAAGCTTCCAAGTTTGATTCTTTTTGAAAATGATGAATCTCCTTTTGCATTGCTTTCTTCCATATATGATTATGTAAAGTTTCTTGGACACATATAGGTTCATTCTAATCTAAAGTAAGAGCCAAAATGTTATGAATATCACAATCATATGGATGATTTACCTGATGTGCTTGATCTTTTTGTTTACTTCTTGTTCTTCCCTAAAACCCTTGATGCCACTCTCTTGCAAAGTTTGTAAATACCATTTTGATACCTTCTTGAAAATTAGTGCAATCTCTCTTTCTTCTTGACTTCTAGAAGAATCTCCAACTTTTGGAATTGGTTCATCTTCTATTGGTTGAGAAGGAATGGGAGATGGTGAAGATTGTGGTTGAAATGATATATGGATCCAAATTCCTTTCAAAAAATGCATAATTATTTGATTTTATAAAAGATGGCGTTTTTGTATTTTCATCATAAATCTGATTTTCAGCAAATGTAAGTATTGTGTAAAAACAATATTTGGAACATAGAATCTGTAACGTTTGCTTTCAACACGATGACCAACAAAAACAAGTTCAATTGCTTTTTCATCAAGCTTATTACAATCCTTCTTTTCTATGTGAACATATGACGGAGAACCAAAAACTTGAAGGTAGTTCATATTAAACATGCTACGTGCCATTTCTACAAGTGTATGATTCTTTGTCTCTACAATACCGTATTGCTCTGGAGTATGTCCAATAGTGAGTTGATGGATAATATCTTTGTCTTCCAAATATGATTTGAAATCATTAGACATGTATTTTTGACCTCGATTACTTCCTAAAATTTTAATTTTACATTGATTTTCATTTTCAACCATAGTTGCAAGTTTCTTGAATGTAATAAAAACTTCAGACATTTTTTTTAAAACCAAAACTCATAAATATCTTGTAAAATCGTCACTGAGGGTAATAAAGAATCTTTGACCATGTATAGTCTCTTCTCATTGGTCCATTCATGCTTGAGTGAACAATCCGCAACTTTCTTGTGGTTGAAATAAAATCCATGCTTCTTGAAAGATAATTTCTGCAACTTCCCTTTCAAGCATCCTTCACATGAAACCGTAGTTTCATGCCACTTTTGGACTTCTTCTTAGGTATATCTTTAGACCACATGGATTGCATGATGATATTGTCAATGATTTAGGCCCATCTAGTTCTTGAAAGAGTCTTTGCTAACTCTTTGGTATCCAAGTTAAACTATCTATAGCAATCATCCACATACTGATGGCCAATTAAAACGGGTGAATTAAGTTTTGGAATAGTACCTTCATTGCACCATCAACTATCAATCATGTGAAGAACCTAGATCCCAAGAAAAGACTCAATACTAGATGGATATTCATCAAGAACACAAGCAAGAGATTTGTTGGGCTTAAGGACAATATGATTATTATGCATATTGATATTCTATTCAACATCCATCTTTCCATGTCAGACATTAAGTATGGTTACTCACAGATAACTTGTTGACCTCAAGCCCATTAAAGCTAGATCTTTAGAGATTTGGTGTTTTTACCACCCTAGCTAGATTAATCGTATCACCATCAAACTTCAACTACGGAGTACCATGAGAACCCACCTAGTTTTTCATGTAGCCATGTTGGAACCATATCGTAATTAATGATTGAGGGGGAAGAAACATTGACCGTCATGAGTTTATCCATTGGAAGCGAAGTTCTTATGTCCTTTGAAGAATTCCCGGTTATGGCTGTAAATTTGTAAGCATGTAAAATGAGCACATGTTGTTCTGAATTTAACACATTTCTGGCATAGCGTGGGATAAACACGAATGTATAGTGTCGTATACACCTTAACAAAATGGACTTTGTAACAAGAAGAACATGTCTCTCATGGAAATGGCAAAGTGTATGGTCAAAAGTAATGCTTTACCAGCTGTAGCTTGAGGCTATTATGTTTGAAGAATATGTACCTAACAATTGTTCTTCCAAAGCATTGCAATCTATCACTCCATATGAGGTTTGGGATGATTGTAAGCCGTTTGTTGCTCATTTGCGTATCTTTGGTTGTCAGGGCCATGCATTAGTGCCTGAACAATAACATAGAAAATTGGATGATAAGATAGTAAAATGTATTTTTCTTGGGTACAGTTTTGAAAGCAAAGGCTATCCTCTATATCGTCCACATACTAAATTCGTTTTGGTTAGTTTGGATATTGTTTTTGTGGAAGATGCAATTCAGCCCCTACGTTCATGTATCAAGGAGATATGAGTCAGCTCAATGGATGTGTATGACACTTTGCCGCCTCTTTTTATATGCGGATAGTCAAATGCCTTCTCTTAGTGAGGTAATTTCTTAGCCTTTACATGTTTCATTTGATAATGGAGATCATTCTATTTCTGATGGAGATTTACATGATGCACTTATTGATGAGAGCAAGGTAGTCACGTCCTGTCCAATACGATGCGTCCAGTATGGTTCACATATGGTACGGGATCGTACTAAGCTTTCGGCGTATGATTATATATATATATAATACACAAATAATCACATTATTATATATGTCACATAACACATTGCACAAATTCATAAATTTGAGTCTTGACAATTAAAATTTCAGCATTTCAATTTTCAACTTTGGCCTTTGCATACATTCAAGAATCACTATTGTATGAAAATTTCAATGATCACGATTCAATTTAATTCAAAACAAGATTAAAGAAGCACATTTCTCATTGACATAAGTCATAACATCATGCATGATACATGTGTCATGTAAAAAAAGTAAACACTAACAAATGTAACATGTTCAAAATACATCGTCAATTTCGTAAACTCCAAGTTCCAAAATCCAAAGTACAATACAAAATTTAATGTTATATTTCATGAATCATGTTCAATCATCATAGTGATGATCACTGCATGAATCTTCATCATCTCCAATAGAAGAAGCAATAGATGCATTCTCATAATCCCCGTCATTAAGAATGTTGCCATCATCATCATACGATGGCTCTCTAAGATCTGTGTCAATGACCACATTCTCCTCTTGCATAGCTGATGGAGTAGATCTACTACTCGATCCATGCCGTGAATATGCAATAGTGGAGCTTCCATGCCTTTGACTGGACCGTGAACCACGAACTATGACCTTTGAGCAAAGTCATTAGGGGACGGGGACGGGGACGGGTCCCGGGAACGGTAGTGTCCCCGGGACGGGGATGGAGCCTAGGGTGTCCCAAAAAATGCTGACTTTTTTAAAGAATCAAATGAAATTCATGTACAATTAGTTTGTTAATAGATGAAATGACCAATGATAAGAAAACCATAGCAAAAAGGTGGTTTTAAAGTATACACAACGAACATGTACGATGCACGTTGATGGTTGAACATTGAGAGCTACTATGAAAGTGAGAAGTGAGAAGTCATATGTAATTCATCATTAAAAAAAAAAAAGTGGATACTTTGTCATCATCATATCAAAGATGTTACATTATGAGAAGAAAAAGATGTTAGATCATACCATTGATTGACACAAATACTATATATGACAAGAACATATATGTACATTGTAGATCTCCTTCTATGCATTGAAATTTGAGTCCTCTAAAGATCTAAGAGAACTTGTGGCTAGATGATGTGAATTGAGGCTTTCTCATGCTTGTGTGTGGGGTTGAAAGAAGCTACTAGAAGTCCTAAAAGTAGGCATCAAAAGTTGGAATAAAAAATCAAAATTCAAATTGAATTACAAGCCAAAAAAGAAACTCTTGCTAGCCTTCAAACTGTCCGTCCCCATCCCGGATAGGGTCTGTCACCAAAAAACGTCCCCAGGATGCGTCCTCGAGACGGAATCGTGTTTCAGACATGTATGGAGGGACGAAAACCGTCCCCTTTATGCATCCCTCCTCCTTTCATGCCGGGAATGGAGTCCCGGCGTCCATAGGGCCTGGGGACGTGTCCCCATGTGACTGCCTTTGAGTGAGATCGTGTGTGACTCACTCTCCGATCAATCTCCTCAAGCTCTAGATAAAGTTCACGGAAAATCCTTTCTTCTTCTCCATTTTTTTTTCTTTGAATACCTTTTAGTATCTCAAGGGAAAGCTTGAGACTATCTACATTCACCTATTAAAAAAAAAAACAAAAAGTAAACATGTGAGTATGTAACATGTTACATGATGACATATGATGTGTTGGAAAAAAACATAAAAATTCAGCATTAAAGAATCTAAAGTTTAAATTGAAAGCTTAAATTTTCACCTGACGTGCCATGGGCATTTCATGCATGGAATGAAGCATCCGTAGATTAGAGCGACAATAAATAAGTCTCTCCAACTGCGTAGTGCTCAGCTTGTCGCGTATCTTAGTATGTATGAGAGAATAGGCTGACCAGTTTCTCTCACAAGCTCTCGATGAGCAATCCTAAAACAAAAAATAACATAACATCAATAATCATGAAATATGATTCATGAATCATATATGGAAAAGTTAAAAGCAAGATAAAAACTAAGAATGGATACCTGTGCAAGAGTGCACATAGCACATCTTTGGAGTTTTGGCATTTGATAGCCAAAACTCTCCCAGCAAAAGAGGGGTTTCACCAATGAATCTCTCTTCCAAACTAAGGATGAAGCCAATGCACTACCTCTTTGATCATTATAATTAATAAAATCTTGTAGAAATTTACCATGATCATTTGATGAGAGAATCTTTGGAAGATATGTGTCTCTATCTTCCAAGAGTGAAGAGTCCAATCCATAAATAAGGATGGCTCTTTGAAAGCGAGATGTAAGAGAGAAGCAAAACCATGAATTGGGTGTTTCATCCACTTCCACCTCTTCTCAATCAAGTAGAGAAGGTCGTCCCTTTTAGGTGTGCTCTTCAAAATATCACTATAAAAAATAGGAAACAAAAACCATATATATTGATGAGCAATAAGCATCAAATATTATAGATTTTAAAGACACGATTCATGAAGTTTTTAAACTTTAAAGTAACAAGGTCATACTTATACTTAGTACTTACCATGATGGATCAATCAACTCATCAGGTATAGTGCACTTTTGAATTTCATTTATTGCCTCCTTCATAAAGTGATAAAGTACACCAATTGTTGCTCCCTCCATATCGGTCATGCGCAAAACTTTATATAGTGGTAGTACAACAATGACAAGACCATGAACACTTCTCCAAAAAGACTCTTTCGAACACAATCTTTGCATAGCCTTTGCCTCTTGTTGTTGGGCAATGGGTGCTCCATCCAACCATTCCTTGAACTCTTCTGAAACAACCGTCTTTTGAAGTTTATTTTGGACTTCAAAAAGACGGTCTAAAAGTATCCACATGGCTGCAAATCTTGTCTTTGATGGATTTTTAAGCTCCAAATCTGAATATGAAAGATATATAGCAAGCACCCGCACCTTAGCGTTTATGAAGTCCACAATGGAGATGGCCTCTGATGTAATGCTCTTCACCCACTCTAATTTGCCAATGTCTTCCATAAGAAGATCAAGGCAATGAGTGGCACAAGGACTCCACACTATAGATGGAAACCCTTGCTCTAACTTCCTTCCCATAGAAGCACAATTTGATGCATTGTCTGTAATGACTTGAATACATGACAAGTTATAAAGGGAAACAAAAACAATTAGCATGCTGAATATAAGTCATTCATATATCATGATTCAAATTTCATAATATTACATGATACATACATATTATATGGCACACATATTTATGATTTTACACAAAATCTAGAATGCAAAATTTGAATTTTAATGAATGAAATTTTGATTCAGATTTTAAGGCAAAATTTTAATTTTAATGAATTCGGAAACTTACCTCAAGTATGGCTTGCCCGATATGTGAATAAATAAAGCCTCCAGTGACTTTTTTGCTTCTTACTCCCGCATCCACCGCCCGTAAGAAGTAGGTACCTAGAGGGCAAGAGACAAGGATATTGATAATCCCTCTATTTTTACGATCACTCCATCCATGGAGCATCCATATTTGGGCCAACTGGCTTGCATGGGCTCCAAAGATTTATCAATTCTTGCTTTTTCCTCATCCAATTTCTTTGTGCGCATATCATTGTAGGAAACACCATACCATCCCTCACAAGGTCCTATATTAGCTATGGCTCTTATCATACGCCTCCATCGATCCAAACTAAGCACATTAAAGGGAAGATTACACTCAATGATGGTTCTTGCAATTTCAATTTCAGCCATTTTTGCCTTTCTTTAAGAAAAGCCAATGTCCTTGATACTCCACCTGATATTTGTGCAAGGGTAGGTTGTCGAGAGGAACCACTACCACTTTCACATGCTCCCTTATTTCTCTTTGGAAGACTTGTTCCTTACTCACATTCATGTGAACTCATTGTGGGTGCAGTTGAACCAATAGAAATGGATGGAGCATTACCTATTTCGATATCTTCATGATCCGGTGAGACCACTTCATGTTGGGGAAGAGAGCCTTTTCTCCTCTTCAATGGAAGATATTTCTTGCGACATTCTTCATAGACATCATCGGGAATACCATTGCACAGAGAGCATTCTCCACCCAATTTGCATAGATAGATGAGAAGTCGAGTCACACTAGATGTTTGTATCCTTCCACAATACTTGCAATGCCACCTACAAACATTGGACTTATCTTTCACCCTTTCAAAAGCTACACAATGTTTATGAAAGGCTTCTTGAAGAGGAGGAGCCATGAGGGGGATGAAGATGAGAGGGCATATTGTTGGAAGCTAAAAACGAGTAAATGAGAAGAAGGAGGAGTTGAGAATAGGCAAGAGATTGCTTTCTAGCACGTAATGACTGCACTATGCTTGCTCTATAACCCTCTATGGCTGCTCAATAACCCTAAGGGTCAAGAGTAAAGAGGTCCAAGGCTGAAGCCTGTGGGCTCCAAGATCAAGCTCCAAAGAGGCTCGCGAAAAGTCCGAATCCCGATTGTGTATAAAACAAAAAAGTTTTCCCTAAAAGACAAATCGTTCCCAATGAGTCGTTCGATGGACGAGTGCAACCATGGATGAGAGAACTGACATAGAAGAGGCAAAAGTTATGCCTAAATGGATTGTATAGACTTTGCGAGCTAGCAAGTTAGATGCACCTTTGTCATATCGTATTTGTTCTTGCTCTCATAATGCTCCTTTTGCATGAGATTCTTGTCTCTAGTCCTTTTGATGAGAATGAGCCCGTTTCTTCGATGAAGCACATAGTTCAGAAAATCGGATGGCTCCTATGTAATTAGAATATGATGCTATTATGAAGAATGGTACTTGGTCGTTATATGATCCGCCTCTAGGCAAAAAGCCCATTGGGATTAAATGGGTATACAAGTTGAAATGTATGCATGGTGGAACAGTTGATAGGTATAAGCTAAGCTTGTTGCCAAAGGTTATGCTCAAGAGAAGGCCATTGATTTTGTTGGGACCTTTGCTCCCACATGCCTAATGATCATTGTTCGTAGCATTTTTGCACTTACAACTCATCATGGTTGGAATGTACATCCGTTTGACATTGAATTTGCATTTTTGAATGAGTGATTTAGGTGAAGAAGTGTATGCATTTGAGCCCTATGGTTTTGTGCAGAAAAGGCATGAAAACAGAGTTTGAAGGTTGAAAAAGGCATTGGATGGATTGAAGCAAGCACCACGTGCTTGGTATGAGAAGATACATGCCTACTTGCTAGAACATGGGTTTGAGAACATTCCAACTAGGAGCACCCGCTATGTTAAGCGTGAAGATGATGACTCTTGATCATTGTTGTATATGTGGCATGAAAACAGAGTGTGAAGGTTGAGAAATGCATTGTATGGATTGAAGCAAGCACCACGTGCTTGGTATGAGAAGATACATGCCTACTTGCTAGCACATGAATTTGAGAACATTCCAACTAAGAGCACCCGCTATGTTAAGCATGAAGATGATGACTTCTGATCATTGTTGTATATGTTAATGACATGCTGTTCACTTGTCCTAATGAGAAGCATATTCTTGAATTTAAGGCTGAATTGTATGCCTCTTTTGAGATGTTAGATTTGTAGCATTTGCAACATTATTTGGGCATTCAGTTTATGCAAGTTGATGGGGAATAGCTTTGTGTCAAACCAAATATATGGAGATGCAAACATGTTTACGGTTGAGTTTTTACGATGTTGGAGATGCATATTATGTTGTTCTCTATCAACATTCTATTGGATGCTTGATTTACTTGTGCATAACCTGGCTTGATATCCTATTTGCTATCTCATAGATGAGTAGGTTTATGCATTGCAGATGTGTCAAGTATTGGAAGGTAGTTAAGTGCATTCTTGCTACATGAGTGATACCTTTATACAACGGGGGTTCATTATCGCCAAATTTACATGCTTTTTTTAACTCTGATTGGGTTGGTTGCTATGACATTCGTGTGTTCACTAGTGGTTTTTCCTTTATGCTTGATAGTTGAAGCATATCTTGGTTGAGCAAGAAGAAGCTTACTTTGATCACTTCTAGTTGTGAGGGTGAATATAGGGAAAACTTTCATTGCGACTCTTGAGTGTGTGTGGCTCAGACACCTTTTGGCTGACTTGGGTGCATAGTGAAGAAAGCAACATTCTCGCACGAGCAACAACAATGCGTTAGCAATAGGTTAGCAACATAGCAAGGTTGGAAGCAAGGAGATGTGATAAACTGATCTATTTTTAAAATTTTTTCTTTAATTTTATCTTATATATTGGATCTTCTAATATATATAAAATTGGATATGACTAAATATATCTCAAATTAATGTATAAGACATATATAATATAGATTATTGAGTCTAGACTAGTCACTACATGATGCACCGTTTGTGATAACGTAATAAGATCAATAATCACAGAAGAGTTCCCTTCGCTTTGAAGGCCAAGTATGAAACTTTGTCCAAACTATAAAAGTGCATTACAAGGAGAACATGGGAAATCCAAGTATCAGTTTGTCTCAAGAAACGCCCAAAAAGGAAATCATACATAAATGAATCTCTACTCTTTTACAACTTTTTATGTCTTCGCATTCTCCATATTTCTTCTATTGCATGTATTGGA